>CM054059.1:436990779-437076511 GCA_028641055.1 Alopecurus myosuroides | reverse complement strand
GTTGTGCGAAACAACACATAAAAACACACTTAAGGTTTATACCGATCGATGAAGACATGCAACAGCTGTAGGAGCAACCTTGTGTCAGGGCAGCGGTGCCATCCGAGGCGTCCAGACACGCATGCCGGTGGTGCAAGACGCCAGCGTCGGTGAGGTTCCCGGAGACACGGCTTGTTGGCCGGCTCTGCATGGTCCAGTCGGTCGTCGTTCCGACGCCGCCATGGAACGGCAAAGATGGATCCTTGGCAGCCTGTTCAAGTCAGAAAAGAGAATTAACACCAGGATAACTTAACTTGTGATGTAATTATTTAACAGGAAAGAAAACGACCAACCGTACACCTTTCTTTCCCATTAACTTGTTCAGGTGGTAAACAGCCTACGTATATCTATCTATCTGTGATTAATTGTTTGTACTAGCTAAGTACAGATCTGGCTAAAAAACATGAAGGCCAATGTTTTACCGATGCTGTAGACCAATCCTACCTACAATATTCCATCAAGGACCCTAGCCATCCAGCATAATGTAGGAGGAAACGGATAGAAAGGAACTATAAGATTTAAATCCATCTAAACAGAACAAGTCCATCAAATGAACATGGATGCGATCCTATATAATTTCTGAATCGAGCGAAGAAAAGAAGGCAACGGGATACCCTGGGCGCTGAGAGAGAGGTCCCCGCGGAGCTCTCTTCCGTTGGTTGCCCGCTGCCGCCGCCATGGATGGCAAAGATCGGATCTTGTCCTGCTGCTCCCGTGAGATCCTGACCTAGGGTTTGCGGTGGGGCTGCAGGTTCGAAGGTTTGAAGGGTGCGGAATCGAGAGAGGAGGAGGTGGTGGTGTCGGGGCGGTGGTCTGGAGCGCGGAGCGGTGGTTCGCGGCGTCGGAATCACGCCTGCGACGGAGGCGGACGGCGGCAAAGGAGATCGGGAGAGGAGGAGACTGCGTACGATGGGAGGGGAATGGATTTTTTTTTTGGCAAGGGTGAGGGGAATTTACTTGTGTGCATGCGGTTTGAGGAAGTGCTGCGCGTGTGTCTGGTGCCCATACCTTAACGCTACGGACGGCCGAGATCCTTTAGATGTGGAGCGATCTGCGTGGTAGCCCGCTCGCGCACCTCATTGGCTCGAGGTTCTTCTCCACGGATCAAGTGGGGGTTCATTTGGGCGCCAAAGTTTCCCCGCTCCGCTCGACAAAAAAACTTTAGAACTTTGGCATCTAATCTTCGCATGCTTACCGAAAACTAGGCGGTTGGACTTACTAAACATATTAATTGCATGCATGGATCTTACATCATCCGCGAGTGGCGATGCATGAACATGCCCGGCCTGGTGAGCAGGCCCAACCGATCGAAAACGGCGAGAACCACACGGACGCGGCGAGCAGGTTGACGGGGTACGGAGGCCTCGAGCTTGTGCTTGGCCTGGCGGCGTCCAAGTTGATCGACGGTACATGAACTTGTATTGTCGTCAAATGATCATAAGAACGACGCGGCGCGGAGACTTGCAATGGTGTTCCCTCGTTTGCACATCATCTAAAAACAAGGCGCGGTAGTGACTAGTACACAGCGATGAGCACGTCTCGTTCGCTGCCTTTCTTTAAAGGAGGAAAAAACTCTTTCATGCTGACGAGACGAAAAACATCTTGGTCGCTGCTTCTGCGACACGAGTGATGGCAGTTTCGTGCTTGTCATGCGCACGCGTCTCCTCCCTTTTGTACGTGACTAGCAAGCTCACCTACGCTCAAGTCCTATAGATACAAGATAGACTAAGGCTCAACAACAAGCTGCGTATATGAATGCATGCATGAAGCTGGTCATTCGATCGATAAATTAATTCTAGGTGCAAATGAGCTACTCCCTCCGTCCTGGTGTATAGGGCATAATCTGCTAATATCTTGGCCCAAGGTAGCTGCTCATTGGGGGTGGAAATCTCTCTATAGGGCAGTAATTATCTCTAGTAGTACTCCTAGTAATTTCACCTTTCTATCCAATTAATATGCATGCATGCACGACTGTCGTCCATCGACACCATACACGCACTAGTGCCTCAGGAACACACCACACCCATCCATAAATCTAGCACCCACAACACAGCCAAAAACCATATATACACAGAAGCATTGCTAAAGATGACGCCTGAGTCAAGAGTGTCGTGGGTCTGAGTCACAAGGATGAACATACGGCCACGTCCAAGTGTGACGAGGAGACGGAGGGGTCACCATGAGCCTGACCCTGACGATTTGTTGGCACAGCCTCTTTTCAGTGTATGTAATCCCAAGAAGACAAGCATATATTGCATGCCATTATATGTTCACGGCGATCGGAGCCACCAGCGGCATGCCTGCAGATGCCGCGTATGGCGAGCAAGTGCACACCCAAAGGTTATTTTCTGCCTCATTTCACAATTTTTTGCATGGCATCGTTTTCGTTTGCATACCCAATACTTAGAGCATGTCTAACAGAACCCTTACAATTTCGCCCCCTAAATCGCGTGTAGAGGGCCCTGCAAACGAAATCGAGGAATTTTTGTGCTAAGATTTACGCGTTCATCTAGCAGACCCCGTATCGCCGCCCCGTATGTTTGAATTTAAACTTCGCGGGAGAATAGATGAACTCGATTTTATTGATGATCACCATTGCTTACATGAAATCGAGCTCGAGCTCGTCCTAACCTAGTCTAGTCTAGGAAGACGACGGGGCCGGAAGCCTCCATCGCCTTGAATTGCTCGACGGCGGCGACGGCCTTCGCCTCCTCCTCCGCTTCCGCCCGCGCCGCGGCCTCCGCCTCCTTCTTCGAAAGCTCGACGGCCGCCGCGAACGCCGCCTCCTCCTCCTCCGCTGTCGCCGGAACCTCCTCCTCCGCTGTCGCCGCGCCTCCTCCTCCGCTTCCGCTCGCGCCGTCGCGGCGGCGCTTGCACTGCTGGTGCATCTCCCAATCCGCGCGCCATTTCGCGAATTGGGGGCCGCTCATCGGCCGCGGCGGCGGGTCGACGGAGTAGTACCTCCCGCCCTCGGCGTAGTCCGCCAGCGACACCGGCATGCTTGCCGGCCACGCCGCGTACTACCAGGCGGCGCGGCGGCTCCCTGCAACGGAATGTTTGCAGTGGCGCCGCCACGCCTCCTCGAGCGACTCCGGCTCGTGGCGGCGCTTGGAGCGGGCGGTGGAGGAGCCGGAGCCGTCTGGGGAACTCATCGCTGCGCTTGGAATGGGGAATGGGGCGGCGGCGCGCGGGGAATCGCTCACCGGAGTTGCGGCGGCGCGCGGCGGAGCTAGGGTTGCGGGTGGGGGGTTGGACCCCCACCCCAACACTCACCCACTATAAGTACGGGGCGGCGGAGGCGGTTTGGCAGGCCCCGTAAAATTTTCGTAGGGGCCAGGCCGCATACAGGGGCTGCTAGAAGGCCGTTTTGGCCCGCACCCCGTATGCTGCCGGAATTTTACGGGGCGCTCGCGATATACGGGGCCTGTTAGACATGCTCTTAGACATGCATGTGGTGAAGGAGAATTTCATGGAAATGAAAAACATGTATGTGAAGGAAATACACCTATGGAGAATTAATAGAAATGTGTCGACTATAAGTTATTTTGTCTTAACTCTAGATGATGTGGTTATTCAATTCTTACCTCTAGACAATCACATGCTTAGGTAACTCTTACAAGTCTAAAGATTAGATTTAAAAGTGTTTTACTTTAGTTTTTTATTTGCATGATGTCTTGCTAGTTTAGATATACAAGTTTTTAAGTTTTCAAGTATATAGATATCACATATTTTCAGCTGAAGATATTGCATGTATAGGGAATTCTTGCAAATTTAAACTCAGCTCAAGATTTTTATTTGTGTGATGTCTTGTTAGTTAAAATTACTAGTTTTATGTTTCAGGTTTTAGATGAAACAACAACTTTGGTTTGTATTCATAATTGCGGAACATATGTCATCATAACGAGTTATTGCCGTCCAGAGCCCGCGTCTACCCAACCTAGCCACGAACCATGGTGCCATATGTTTTTTACCTGGTAGCTCAACGGACTGTCGCGCTCTACATTTTTTATTGGGTGAGTGAGATTCGGTCATGGGAAGTCATATGGAATTATTTGAAGAAGCGGGAGGATTAAGAGCATCTCCACGAGCACTCGTCAAATATGTGTCCGACACCCTCCAATTATGCCCTCTTTGGGGGGTGGGCGTGCGGGACATGTGTCCGCCGCATTCGTTGGTGCTGCCCCAGAGGTATCCCCAAACGGCAGCCCGATCAATTTTTGAGAACTCAGAACAAAAAAAATAGTTTTCCGCCAACATATTCGGCAACCAAACATGACGATAAAATGAAAGTTGCGGCCAACTTAAATCTATCCACACAACAAATAACCGCATCGGCCGACACAATTCCGGCCATAAAAAAAGACAACACTATCACAATGGTGCATGCAAATTCATTTATCGGTCTCCTCTTCTTCCTAATCACCCTCTTCTTCTTTCCCCTCCTCTTGAGCCGCCGCATTGGCTACCACCGCCCGTCGCCGTGACGTGCCTTCTTTCGGCCTGGAATTATACCTTTTGATCAGAGCTCAGGTCAACTGTGTTGGTGGTCATAATCGAGCGCTCTTCGGCCTTCTTCGTGGAAAAAACAAATATGCCTAGTAGATAAAAGGGCACATATAAAAAATGTAGGCCAACTTGACAAAAGGGCATATGATATTCTTACTTTCAACGCGTTGTTCTTGCCACTCTAATTCCTCAAATAGACTTGCTTATGGAACTCATGAAACTTGTTGCAAATCCTTTATAGAATGACCCACCGGTTTTTAATTCCTTTCGCACTGCAAGTGGGGAGGTACTCATCTTCAAGGTATATGCCTTCGTTTCGTTGAATTCTTTAAAAATGTGCCTCCAATACAACTAACGGATTTGTGGAGCTCCTGTGCCCCAGTCTAGGTTTATGACCATCCTTGATTCGGCCACAGCTCATCCCCAAATGTGGACCACGTCCTGCATCGGTTACCTGACAACATTGTACACGTCCACGTCATTACCCTAACCAGCCTCCTCACCTTCGGCGTGGACGGTCTCATCATCGATCAGGACCTCCTCGCCCCTACCAGCGTCCCCATAGTAATCGTCGCCACGGATAATGTAATTTGTAGCGTTTGAGCCCGACTCTATCAATAGTAGGCAATCAACGCAATTCATAAACAACATTCACCTGGCCAGACGGCCTTTATCAGTTCACAAACACAATTCACCTGCTCTGATGTGATAAATGCACACAATCACCGGCCATAGCGAATGCAAACATGCATATATTTGCCGACCGTAATGAATACAAACATGCACACAATTCCAGGCCACAATGAATGAAAACATGCAAGTTGCCGGTCACAATGAATGAAAACATGCACGATACATGCTCCCTTGTTTGGTCGATCATGTTGGTGCCGTGTAGATCGAAGTGCTTGCCCCGGAAATCCATCGAGTCGCCTCTTGTGAATCTAGTCCGACGCAACGCCTGTGACTCGAAGAGGTACTCCTTGTATAGATAGATGCCGCCCGACTGAGCCGGATCTTCGGGCGAGATGGAGAAACAAGACTGTTGAGTGAGCACCATGCTTGGGTTGATGTAGTAGCGGGGGGAAGACGGCGACGAGCTATCGCAAGTGGCGGCAGTAGTGTCGCTTTGGCTCAAGTTGAGCAGCACGACAGCGGTCGCAACTTGGCCACTCGATGCCTTATCCTTCGCCCGTACTCGGTAACCTTGTCGATGGGAATTCTTGAGTTGGCGCACCTACGCCCGGGTCAGGGTAGCCGACATATCCATCTACTCCCGCTTCATCGCCTTCTTCCTTGGTGGCACAGTCAACGTCGTCGGCTTGTGAGGATGCGGGAGGCCGAGTTTCTTTGGCTGCATGGTCGAGGAAGGCGAGGAGGTTGTGTCAGGCATCAAAAAATGGAGGAAAGATTTGCCTTTTGGGCGTTCCACACGGGAATGTAGAGGGAGATGGAGAACATGGGGCATCGCTGTGTCCATAACCGGGAGGGTGCGCCTATTGGATGGGCTGCTCGGACAATGTCTGGCGCTCGCGAGCAGGCCCCAAAAGTTGGCAGACCTCCTCGGGATGCCGAACATTTTTTTTCCACGGGCTGGACACTTGGCGGGTGCCGGTATTAGAATATTGTCAGTCTGGAACCCCAATGAGGCATTGGTTGGATGTTTGGGGGTGCCGGTGGATGCTCTAAGGATCGTTGGTCAAACTCTTGAGTGGCTTCTTCCGTTGCCCCCGAGATGCCATTGACCACAAGTTTTGAAGAGAGGATCGGGGAACAAACCAGAAATAGTTTGCATTGCAGCCAAGAAACTTAGCCAGCATGGAGGGCAGCGCCTGACATGGCCATTGCCCGCGCCAACATTTCGATTAGAAAGGTTAACAAAAACGATAAATCAACATGCATGCTTCGGTTCTAAAAAATATTGTCACATCTGCTTGTTCTTTGCATGTAAGTACTCACTACTTAGAGGCCATAGCTAGCTCTTCTTGGTTGATAATGCATGTCCTCACATTAGAGGCGTATAGTTAGCATCTTAGCAAGGCAGGGACCATAGATGCATAGCATGTGGAGCTACATGCACCTTTTAAGGATGCTACTAGTGTTATGATGCATATCGTACGATCATGCATACTAGCTTTTCTTGCTTCCATGCAAGCTAGTATCTCTCTCCATTTCTTTTTAGTCTGCGTATTAGGTTTTTCAAAAGTCAAACTCCCTAAAGTTTGACAAAATTTATAGGAAAAACTATCAAAATTAACAATACCAAGTCAATATCATACGATTCATGACGGAATATATTTTCATATTACACCCATTTTATATTCAAATATTTATATTTTGTTCTATAAACTTGGTCAGACTTTAGAATATTTGACTTAAGACAATTCTAATACGCGGAGTAAAAAGAAACGGAGGAAATACTACACACTTGTCACTAAAAGCATCGGTGGGCCGATCACTGAAATCTATTCAGAATGACGAAACTAAAATGGGCGGGAAGACACTGAAACAAAAAAATAGTGTGTTATAGCCATTGAAAATTGGGCGGGAAAAATACCAAAACCAGAATGGATAGGAACGCCAAAACAAAACAAATGTGTTATAAGGAAAAAGGAAAAATATGCGGCAACATGCCGAAACAGAAATAGTGTGCTATAACCGTGAAATTCGGCGAGAAAATGCAAAAAACTAAAATGGGAAGTAAAACGCTAAAACAAAAACATTGTGCTAGTACCAGAAAACGGGTCGGGAAAGCCCTCGAAAATTATGCGGAAAAATACCGAGACTAAAATGGGGGGGGGGGGGGGGGGCAAATGCCGAAACGAAACAATGTGCTCTAGTGCTCGAAGACGTTCGTAAAAAGTAAAAAAAAAGGTTGGAAAAGTACGAAACTAGTAGCCCCTAAAATATAGACGAGAAAAACCCGAAACTAAAATGGGCGGCAAAACTCCGGGAAAAAATGTTATAACTCCCAAAAACGGCCAGAAAAGGGCCAAAATGAAAACCGGCGGGAAAAGGCCAAAACAAAAAATAGTGCTGCATGGCCATTGAAAATTGGGAGGGAAAATAGTAGGAAAAGGACAAAAAGAAATAAAAAGTGCTATAGGCCCAAAAAAATGAACGGAAAGGGCCAAAAAAATAAAACATGCGGGAAAAGGGCCCAAGTTCCTCATCTTCCACTTCTCCGAGAACCCTGATCAGTCCATGCGGACCACGAGTCCCATGTTCGATGTCGCAACCTTCACCATGGTTGGTCATGCATCTTAGGCCCCCACCAAAAAAAAATCCCTTTGATCTTTGTTAAAGTATATGCCTGGTAGGAAGAAATGCTGAAGAAATAAGACCCATGCATCGAGTGGAGGAGGTATATCGCCACGTATCAACTGATATATATATATATATAGCTAGAGATGCATGGCCATGCTCATGCAACGTCTCGCAAGAGTGCGCACACACGCAGCTACCGACCGAGCTAGGTGCATATAGGTAGAGAGAGAGAAAGATGAAGAGAAAAGGCATGGCTAGATCTGGAGTAACCTCACGACCGGGGGACATATGATATGATGCATGGTAGAGCTGCAGCAGGTATCCATGCTTGTCCTAGCTCTGGCCGGTCTAGCTGGTTTTGCGCCTAGTTTCGATGCTGGCGAAGAGCGATCTGCTGCTTCTGGACGATGTCACCTATGGGAGGGCTCGTGGAGATTTTAGGGCTTTATTTGTCGCTAATTTGGATATAACCTAAAATTGCAAAGTGACATTGATGTTCCTGTCCCAGCTAAGCTAGCTTTCTACCACGATATGTGTACAACAGTGTCCAATCACAGCTATTTGTAATGTTTGCCACGTAAGATAATTTCCTAGGTGAAGGAAAGAGAACAACAAAAATCAGTTAGCCCGCCCGCGGAATTATAGACCGTCTAATCCCCGGTCACAATAAGAGGCCGCCGAGCTCCGCTGGGGGGGGGGGGGGGGTGGGGCGGGCACCGACAGCGGTGTGGCGGACCAATGGTTTCCTCTGCATGCACGATGACGGCGGTGTCCTTGGTGGCGTCTTCTTCGGTGTGGGGGCAGCGACCTCTTCCCGATGGTTGGCCATCAAGGGCCACGGCGGAGGTTCTCCGTACGGCAGCTGAGCCGGCGGTGGCTCTACATCGATGTTGGTGAGGACAACACGAGGACATAGCTGGGATTGCTCCGGATGCGACCATGGCTAGGGTTTCTTTGCCCAGATCTGGGCCCAGATTGGGATCTACAGCCCCCCCCCCCCAGCCGATTTGCACTTCCCGGAGCTCTCCACGGGGTGAAAATGTTGACCTTGACGCTATAGTGCGGCGGCGGGGCTAATCGGGCTGATCCGGGTCTGCTGGACTGATCTACGACTGGTCGGCCCTGTCGCTACGTCTAGTCGGCGACCGCCTCGGGCGGTGGAGGATAGGATCTCCTCCTATCGGTTGCCGATGTTGCCCGTGCAGGCCTAGTTCTATCGTCGGCCTCAGTCTACTGCCATGTTGACCCTACAACTTGTTGGTTCCTCGACTTGTAGTCGCGGACACCGAGGCAACAGTCCTGGAAGGTGGTCTGCACGGGCAGGGGCGGAGCCAGGATTTAGGTATAGGGGGAGCGAGGCACGGGATGGCTAAAAATTGTTCCGTGTTCGAGCAAGGTACTCGACATTTTCCCTTATAGAAGCTCTAGTACATGTCGAATCATTAATAGTGCAAAAAACTGCAAAATAAGATCTTAACCAGCATAGCTAGGAATCATAAATATAAAATTTATGATCAACTTCGACGTACTGAGTATAGGTGATCAACTTCGACATACTGAGTATAGGTAAAATTGTTGGATTTTCCGCTAGCACTTGCAACCTGCCTTGAATTTAAAATTATTACTGATTTTGACTAGAAATTCTACAAGGAGTGACAGTATTGCATACACGTGTTTAAGGGAAAATGATTAATTAAGTGTATAGAATTATGAGCACACCTCTAGATTTATAGAACGACTGACATAACTTAGAGATCGACTTCCTAAATGATGGTGACGCGAAGAAACAGTCAGCTCGATGACCCGATCAATACTTCAACACAGAGGTTGACACGACGACATTGCGGGAGAGTTTTCTAGCGGATGGCTTTTGGCATAGTTTTCGAGCAGCCAAGGGAGCCATGACGGCATGGCAGATCAATCTGATCTTGGGGTAAGAGTACGGCCGCTCGGCCACCCGAAAGAAAAAGAAGTTACACTAAGAAGAAACGTGTCTAAACTGGGCTAAGCCTCACTGCGTACATAGTCATCGAGTTTAAGTACAAATTAGCACGTATATGAGATAATTAGCAAGTATATGCATTACCCACACTAGTAATACATACTCCAAATCATTAGGGGGGGGGGCGAACCTTGGCGGGGGTCTAGCCCCTGCTAGCCCCCCTGTCTCCGCCCCTGTGCACGGGCATCTCTACGGCGAGCGATGTGGCAGTGGTAATGTCCTCGTTCTTTCGCCGTGTGGATGGCGAGGAGCGGGTGGGCGAGGATTCCTGGCGGAGGCGGCAACTCCCTAATCATGACCTGGAGACCATACTCGGGGTTAGTGGACGGTTGGTATGTGCGAACTTGTGCAAAGGTTTTTCTGAGCGAAAGCACTATGCTCCGACGCCAATGGCGGTGATGCATGCACGTATTTTGACCCTCTTGGCGGCGCATTTGTGGCTAAGTTTACCGTGTTAGGAAAGAGTTGTAACTTTTAAGTTCTATAATTAACATGTATTAAAGTCAGAAATCACCTATTTCCATGTAGAGATGGTGTATTTTCATAGCGAGAGGTGTAGAAGAGGGAAACCTTTTAGGAATGGAGTTCTAATACGCCAGAGGGAATTTCTGAACTTAGAGTACACAACTTGCACTTCAAAACAACTGAACCAAGTTTTATAACAACTTGGCCTCATTTTTTTTAGTTGGCCATGTTATCAGGCCCTTAAGAAGGACAAATTGTTACATAAAATCACCACTCTACATATAGAGGTATTGCATCGTGTTCCAGAAGGCGTAGAGTACGGGAACACATGAAATCACACACCAAACCGTAGGAATCCCTGGAAGAATATAAATGATAAGAAGAATCAACTAGATTCTTACTTTGTCTAATTTGCTTGGTATGGTGCAGCGGAGGGCGACACAACTCATGTTGTCCACCGAACTCCGTATTTTTTATGCTCAGTACTTTAGAAATAGCGGAGATAACAATTGTCGTCTCTTCATCGCTCCTTATTTCATATTAGCATACATCTATTATCTATGGTTACATGTGTCATCTTGGGTTCATGCATTATTATTTTGTCCATGAAATGATAGTTATTACCCATCATTTCATAGTAGAACAAGAAACACTCACCACTGCTGCATTCCGCTCTCACATGTTTCTCTCTCCCTCTCCACAAATATACCATTTTGTCACCACATGCATTATTACGATCCCCCATTTGTTGCTAGAGTCAACTATCTTGTCAAGTGATATTTTGTTGTTGTGTGTTGTTATTTGATGACGAAGACTACGTACTATTACATGTCAGTTTATGTAGCGTTTTTCTATCGCGTAGCATTACTTTATGCTAAAATCTAGGAACAATGACACTAGATCTGTGCTCTAGCATGATGGTGGTACACATGCACGATCTTCATCTCCAACCAAAGACAATGTTCGCAGCTCAATATCTCGTCTAAGGACAAAATTAAAAATCTAGCTTGATTTAGTCGGAACTCTTGAGATACAAATACTACGATTGTACGAAAATCACATTTAATTGTGAGCCAACCAAAAAAACTCTACTAGATGGGTTCCAAATTATATCTTAGTTAGTTAATCTCTGGCTATAAACGCACATCTCTCTAGCTCGCTCCCCAACCACTATCACCGACTACATCCTCTAAACACTACTCCTGCACGTTGCTCTACCTACCACCTCTGAAACCTCCTCGCCCACTTCCACCATCGTTGCCATTTTTAATCCTCAAAACTCGACATGTTCTAAATACTTAAAGATCTAACTACTTGCGTTCGAGATGTGGCATGCGCCTTTCGAGTTGACATTTTCATATGATTTTATGTGTTGTATTATTGTAACGTGTTGTCAGGGTCATTATTTTATTTTAGGAGATAGTTATTACCTACCATTTTATGATTCATATTGTTTCTGTGTGTTATTAGGGTCTATATTTTATATTAAAAATATAGTTGTTATCTATCATGTCATATGAAGTATTGTTGTCACGCGTTATTAGGGTTTTATTTTAAGCTAGGTGATAGTTATTAGCTATCATTTCATATGTTATATTTGTTTCTGCAATTTATTATCATTGTTATTTTATTCAGTGAGATAATTATTACCTATTCTCGTGTAGGGGTGGGTGTTCGTGAAAAACCATTGGCAATTTCCTCTACAGCGTTGACATGCTACATCTAGCTAACTAGTCTCCCACATACAATGCAAACATGTGCCTCAAATAACGACTAGCTTGGTACATCTCGAGGTTGATTTATACTACCTCCATTCCGAAAAATATGGCGTATTTTGCTTCGTTTGACCGAGGCTTTGACCAAGGATTATGCATTTAATATGCGACATATATGATAGAACTCATAATCATAGTGAAGTACTTTTGAATAGGAATACAAATATATTAATTATATGTTAAAAAAATTATATATAAATAGACTAATTATTGGTCAAAGCAAATAAAATACGCCTTCTTTTGTGAAACGGAGGTAGTATTTTATGATCGATGCTTATTCAATCCAAACATAAAATATGAGTATATGGACTAATATGTTGAGAATTATGAAGGGAGATTCTGCGGTACTAGTCTTATCTGTATGAACCTGCAGAAATGATTAGCATGGCCCATTTTGCGCATCCATAAGAATCTCGCCTCATATCTACCTTTTAATGTTTTACATACGAAACATGACCTTACTATTATTTCATGTGCTCGATCGACTAGCACTCACATCCACTGGTAGAAAACAGGCCTACAGTCCCGGTTCGCCAGGCCCATTAATCCCGTCCGGGCAACCGGGACTAGCTACGCGCGACTAAAGGCCCCCCCTATAGTCCCATCTCTTACGGACCGGGAGTAAAGGCCTGTCCACGTGGGCGGGTGGCGGAGCCTGGGGTCGGAGGACATTTAGTCCCGGTTGGCCACATGAACCGGGACTAGATTTATTTCGTAATTTTTTAATTCATTTGCTTTCTAATTATTTTTCTCACCTTTTTTCACTCCCTTTTTTTCACTCCTTTTTTCACTCCCTTTTTTTCACTCCCTTTTATTCTCACAATTTGTATTATTTGCTTAGTGTCTAACTAAGATTATCTCTAGTCCAATTAGTTACTCATGGTCAAACTTCCCGCTCGGTCACCCATCCTCCCACTGCTCTAGCACTAGCACGCTTAACTTCCGAGTTCCATCCCGTCCCGAATCCAAGTGTTTCTCACGCATGTATATGATAGTTGTATCATATCAATCTTATTAACATGTTGGCCGAAGCCATATTTCTTTATTGTTTGAATTTCAAATAAATCTTTGAATAAACAAAAGTAAAGATGTAATTAATAATTTTGAATAAATAAATAAACATTAACTTTTAATTTGTATTATTTCTAAAAATACCAATAATATATCCAAAAAATTGAGAGAAATAGAACTAATTCATTTTAAAATCTTAAAAATACAAATAATATATCAAAAATGAAGAACAATAATACTAATTCATTTTAAAATCTTAAAATACAAAATATATATCAAAAATTAAGAACAATAATACTAATTCATTTTAAAATCTTAAAAATACAAATAATATATCAAAAAATGAAGAAAAATAATACTAATTCATTTTAAAATCTTAAAATGAAAAAATATATCAAAAATAAAGAACAATAATACAAACAATATTCATTACATGCATAGAGTCGATCACACATAACACAATAGAGTCGATCACACATAACACAAACATAGAGTTGATCACATTTCATAATTAACATATTATATATAGAGAGTCGATCACAAAAGATATCCATTACATATATATACTACTAATTAGATACCCATTACATGCACATGCATAGATATCGAACGCATGCATACATCATCTATGGCCCCGCCGAGTAGATGCGGAACAACTCGTACGCGACATATGCATCTACGGCCGCATACTTGAGGTTCGTCATGCGCAATGGGGTCTCCTCCCAATAGTTGTGATTCTGCCGGGGGAAATCAGTCTTCATCCTTTCATAGGCCTGGTGGATGAAGGTGCTTGCCATGACAGCCATCCCGGTCTTTGGCCCGGTCAACTGGATAAGAGTCTGAAGATCAACGTAGTGATCTTCCGGTATCATAATACCGATGCGCATAAACTTCACACGGTCTTGCGTGATGTCCACGCTACAAAAGTCAAACCCCGAGTTGACAAGAAAATCAACAAGGTCCGGGCAATGCCTCGAACTACTGTAACAACAAAAATAGGATATGTGTTAGATATGTTGCAACACACGTATTGTTCACATGCAACAAAAAAACTCGAAGATGGAATGCAAGATTGTACACGTGTGCTATATATATATAGCTTCTACCTTGACCATTGGAAGACCAACACCGAATGCTTGAACGATATCTGGATGAGGGCAACATCCTTCTGATTCGCCGTGTACTCCAGATCGAGACCAAAGAACCGGTGTTCTTCGGGAGCATCAAAATAGAGATCGGCCAAATGACCGAGAGCTTCAGGCAGCCTCGCGCAGTTGTTGGTGAAGAGCACGTCCAAATCCTTGCCGCATGGTGTCTTCCCATTGTATCGCGTCCATTCAGCCATTTTGCGTGCGTGTGCTTCGATCGAAAGAGAGCGAGAGAGAGGAAGAACAGAGAGCGAGAGGAAGAACAGAGAGCAAAGCAGTGGAATGGCGCCCTCTGCCTCGCTCGCGAAATAAAAACCGCCGCGGGGGAGGCGAGACGCTTGATGTTTAGTCCCGGTTGGCCACGGGAACGGGGAATAAAGGGCCATTGGTCCCGGTTGGCCACGGGAACGGGGAATAAAGGACCAATAGTCCCGGGCGGCCATGTCAACCGGAATTAATTCCCGCCACGCGTCGCAACGCGCTTCCCAACCCGCGACGTCTGACCTTCTGTCGCGGGTCTCCTCCCTACCCGGGACTAAATACTCATTGGTCACGGTGCGCAACGCTTGGGGACTGATGCTGGCATACCGAAGGCCTTTTTTCTACCAGTGATCCATTAACAAGACGCTTGTGGTGTGTCATCTATGTATTACAATTTACAAATAATTGTTATACCAATATCTAGTTACATCGTTTACTTTTGAAACATATTTACTATTGTATTTTTTTGTTTCAACATATTAATATTTCATGGTGTCAGTATAACAATGTCGATCCTTATCCCATGA
Organism: Alopecurus myosuroides; assembly: GCA_028641055.1. Classification (NCBI taxonomy): domain Eukaryota; kingdom Viridiplantae; phylum Streptophyta; class Magnoliopsida; order Poales; family Poaceae; genus Alopecurus; species Alopecurus myosuroides. The sequence goes on along the minus strand of CM054059.1, from coordinate 437,061,513 downwards.
TCTAATACAATTTTAAATTTCATGATCCCACTGACAGTGGGAATTTAGGTCAACATTGGACACATTTCTCCAAAAGTTATATTATTACTACCAAGATATGAGACATATCCTAAAAAGGATATGTTGTTCGATGATTGTCGCATGGGTAGCTACCCTATGTTTTGCCTTCCTTTATATAGGTTGTTATTTGATGTGGAGCAAATATAGATCAGATCTACTAATTCATATTCTACCATCACATGTGTATTATTTCATGTGCACCGTATATATTTCTTTAAATTGGGTATGCTATTTAATAAAAAGAATATTATTATTTGATGATGCATGGATAGATGATATGTATTATTTAATGTCATATGTATTTGATAATTTTTATTCTTGTACTGACAAACTAGTAGTGTACGTCTTTGATGTATGTTGTTTCATGTATTATATTCCGCACTATAATTTTATTGTCATTCATGCCCCTTCCACTCACAACCTTATTCTCCGCCCTCTTACGCCTCTTTCCATCTTCACATAAGTTACCATCTTCGACCCATCTCACATGATAAGCCGCCCAATACCCTCTTCTATCTCTTACTAAGCACTCCCATTACAGACGTGTCCTCCTGGAATCTCACACCACCTTGCCCCCTAACTACTCACCATTAACCACCGGCCTCCATTTCGACCCCTTTCAAAGAATCGTTCCTCGACCCTGTTGCTGAGCTCCACCATCAGCACCGACCACCTACATAGGTATGGTCTTCGTCTTCTGCAACAACCGGTGTCTCCTAACTCAATTATCCCACCCGATTTATTTAATATCAAATCTAGCTTGATTTAATCTGAACTACAAACACTTCGGTTGTAATGAAATCACATAAACCCGCAAGCCACCTCTAGAGTCGCCTCACCCCTTCTACTTGCATCGACGAGTATTACGATTTAATGTTTTTATATAATATTTCTCGCATGGGATGATCCATGATTTTCTTACATCTAAGACTACTGCTTGGTTAACTGTACTTAGACCCTAACAATTCAAGATTTTCAGTCTTAACCACTTTGGCTCTAACTCGGTGTCCGGTATATTTCTTTATTGTTGGAGAAAATTTACCCAGCAGTTTCTATGATGTTTCAAGGTTTTATTGTGGTCTGGGCGGGAAATTATATGCACCGATAGCTCAAATCAATTGAAAAATTGGCTGCAACGTGCACTGGGCCAAACGGGTTAGAAGGAGACCGTATTAGAGCTGAAGCCAGAACAGCGGACCGCATACGGCCCACTCTGGCTTGTTCATTTTGGGGTTGATACCCACGGACTCACCCCGAGTTCGACTAAGAAAACAAATAACCCACCCGCCCCGAGTTCGACTAAAAAAAAAGAACCATCCCATCCACCCCCGAGCTCTGTCTCAATCTCCACCTCAGTCCATCTCCAACCCACCCCGCCGCCGCCACTTTCCCTCCCCAGTCCCCAACGCCGGCCATCCCAGACCAGCCTCGCCGGCCACAGTGTCGTATACGCCGCCTTCCTTCAACCCACCCACATCTCCCCCTCCCCCTTACGCGATTTCCAGATCGAGCGCCCGATCCAGATCAGCCGCCGCCGCCCAGTCAGCTTCCCCGGTGCCCCTCCTCCAGGTGACTGGGTGGAGCACCAAAACGCAGGCCCTAGTCCTCCCCTCCGCCCCTACTCTTCTCTCCCTCCAATTTCGGTTGCTCCCGCGCAGCCTACGCCCCCGCCCGCCATGACGAGTCTCTCGCCGGCCCAAGCAGTTGAGGAGCCATCCGCGTGCGCCGTCGGGGACGGGTCCGGTCCTGGAGCCTACGGCAGCGGCTGATTCGACCGGTGGAAGGGGGCCATGGAGCCGGGAGCAAAGGTGACGGCATCGGCCATCGCTATTCCGCCGGATATTCGTCTACTGCGGCAGCGCCAAGGGTTGGAAGGCCAGGTACCAGGAGGCCGCCGTCGAGCTCGGCAAGGTGCTGGTATGTACTAACCCGTACGCCTGTAGGTTCTTCAGTTATTTTCTCCTTCCTACAAAGAAAACGCTGCCGTCTTTCCGGTCGACGCGGTTGATTTCAGCCGCGTTCTAGGTTGGGCATCGATGCGGTGGAGGCGCACAAACTCGTCCGTGCTAGGCTCACTGTTATGGAGGTTTAGGTGGTTTGCGAGCTAGTTAGGTGCGGTCATGTGACCCTGCCTCCGGTAATGGGGTGCTTTTATGGTGGTCTTTGATCTGGGTTCTTCTCTGCGCCAAAAATGGCTAACTTCTGTGGAAGCACAAGGGCAGCAGCTTGCTGCTGCTGGGGTCTGGGCTCCATTGCATTGCCAGTTGGAGGAGCGCCGAAGGCATTTTCTTCGAGTCCTTTTTTATATGCTAGTTGTTTCCATGCCTGCAGTGGCCACCATGGGCACTGGGTTATCAGAGAACAGCTGCTGCAAGCTGGGGAATGCAGCACCGTTATTTCGCTCTAGTCTAGATTATTTGTGTAGTTGTTAATTCTCTTGATTTTTAGATCAAAACTTAACCAGCTTATGCAAAATCGACAGGTTCCTCGACGGGAGCTGCAGCTCGTTGAGGTCACAGCGATGCTACGGGAGAATGATTAGGAGCTGGAGCTGTTCCTCAAGACGCGTCACAAGGATGGCAACCTGCTTACGCTCTCTTCCGATGGCAACGACGATGCCACGGATGGGGCTGCATTGACCCCCTGCCGCGACAAGGAGGATCAAGCGCATTGACATGAAGTAAGGTTCGTGTCTTGGTGACCTTGTATGTAGAAACTGTCCCCTGTTTCTGTGTTTGAAGTGTGGGCATATGGAGTACAGTCCAGCTAAAGTAATACTAGTATGGAATACAACTTATTTAGTTACATCAAGTGTAGCTTTTAAATCAGTTATGGCTAGTGGCACTGACCTTCTTCTTCTTCTTCGACTCCGTGGGTGTAGGGGAGTCCTCAGGTAGCCATGACACTAATGCACTAGGTTTAGTTGAGTCCTCGGGTAGCCATCTTTATTGGTTAGTTGATGCCTTGCTAGGTTGTGTTAACTTATAGAATTGCTAGTTTAAAAGATGTTGTCGAGGCACAGCGATGGAAGTTTTTCCTTGTATACAGTGTTGTGTACTATGTATGCAATTTTTTCCTGATTGTGCCAGTTCCCAAGCTGTCCAGTTAGTTGACTCAGCTTTATCTTAGTGCTGTGCGAGAGCTTCCCTTGCGTACACATTAATTAACCATCTGTACGTGCTGTAATTTGAGCAGGTTATGCATGCTCCTTGTGAAGTTGGTAACCTGTCTGTAGATGCCCCGAGTAATCTGTGCATGTAGCCTGATATGGTGAGAGAAGTTGGTAGCCTGTAGATGATGTTAGTGTCGGAGGTCGGAGCTGCCATTTATTCTGTAGGTGTGTTGCTTGCTGCTGGTGCTGGTTGTGTATCGCTGTATACACCGTTTTAGTTTTAGAAAGAAGAGAGCAATGCCAGTTTCTTGTATACGAATTATAATAAGCTGGAATTCGGGTGACAATCAAGCTCCGTCTTAGCGCCATGGAGTGTTTAGCATGAACCATGCATGTGTAGTATTTGAGCAGATAGTGGTGTGTTGTCCGTGGAATGTATCCCATCAGTGTGACTATGCAACTTGATGCTGACATGCTGTTTGTCCGGTGCAGGGTAGGGTGAATATTGGCGAGAACGACACATGTCGTCCTGGCACCTCGGCGACCGGTTGCGGTTGCCTCTGGTTTGTTTGGTGAGCTGGCAGTTCCGGCTCTGGGGTGCTGCTGATTTCAGTAAGGTCTTTAGTAGTAGCTTTTAGTAGTCTGCAGAGTCCATTTTGTTTCGTCGAGACGGGAAGCTGTAGTGATTAAAGTTTGTTTGCAAGACATTTTGTATTTCTGTGTAGCTACAAGGCTGATTACTGCTGTTCCTTGAAAAAAAAAGTCGGGTACGGTACTTTGGGATCCCGGGCTATTGTCTCGCTGGGCAAGCCTAATAATTGCTTTTGAGGCCAGTTAGCCTGGCTGGGCAAAGAAAATGTGTTTCAAGTGGGCGATCCAAGCTCGCTTTCGACGGCAAGGTTATCGCGATCGAGCGGGGCTGGCAGGCTAGGTGTGCAATAGAACCAAACGTAGCTTTGCGTGTAGAAAGTGTGCTTTCTCGGGCAAGATTTGGGTGATCGATAGAAGAAAAAAATGCGAGCGAGATTTAGCCCAGAACGAACGAATAATTCTCCTATGCGGCCGAATGAAAGGGAAACCACCCAGCACATCGAACCTCTTGGCTCACTCAAAGAAAAAAGCCGAATGTAGGGCGGAAAACAAAACCACCCAGCACAGCCCATCGATCGATGGCCTTATCCAGTCACGCGCGCTGGGAGGGATTGGCAAATTTGGCATGGATCAGTCGTCACGTAGTCCAGTCTATATCATTTTAGATTTTTTCTTTACAAATGAATACATCAGATGCGGGCAAATTAACTCACATATACAGACTGAATCTAGGTACAATCTAGTACTGTAAACCCTAGTGAAATACTTCGTGTTAGGCAACCGGGATAGACCGTATGCATGTCTCTACATCTCTAGGCTCTTGAGGACCATGGGAAGCCCATACTTGGGCCGCAGCGTGATCACGTCCATCGGGGCATGGACGTACTTAGGGGACAGGGAGAAGGAGAACCTCTGAAGAATCACAGCGATCACAACCTTGGCTTCGATCATCGCGAAGTTTTGCCCTATGCACGACCTCGGCCCGCTGGAGAAAGACAACAAGGCATTGGGGTGCTTCGCAGCCATGGTCACACCTTTCTCGAACCTCATAGGCTTGAATTCATCCGCATCCTCACCCCAGACCTCCTTGTCACGATGCATCGTCGCGATGGGGATCGTCAGGACAGTTCCTTGGGGCACTTTGATGCCACCGACGACATCCATATCTGAACCCGTCTTCCTCTGAATTACGGACACAGGGGAGTATAACCTGAGAGTTTCCAGTAGGAACATGTTGACCAGCTTCAGCTTGTTGAGCATGTCGCCGGTGGGAACCTGATTGCCACACTCTCTCAGCACCTCCTCCCTGAGCTTCTCCTGCCACTCTGGGTGCGTGCTCAGCAAGAACATGGTCCACGTGAGCAGGTGCGAGCTGGTGTCGTGCCCGGCGAAGAAGAAGGTCTTGCACTCGTCGATGATCTCGTCCATACTCAGAATCGGAGTCTCCCCATGCTCTGGCGCGCACGCCTCCAGCATAAGCCCGAGCAGGTCGTTTCCGTATCCCATGGTGTCTTTGGTTGCGAGCCGGGTTTTGATGATGTTGGCGAGCATGGTCCTCACCTCCCTGTCGAGCTTCCATATCTGGCGGTTCTTTTGGGTCGGAAGGTACCTGATTAATTTCACGAGTATGATACGGACTGATTAATTATCCGGGTTGATTTGAAGTGACAAATGGGAAATTCAAGGCAGTTTATGGTTTTTACCTGAATGCTGGGATTTGGACGTTGAATACAGTGGAGAAGGCAAGAAACTGGAGGTCCCTCTGCGCCAGAAAGACCTTTTTCCCTTCCGTGTAGCTGCTGCCGAAGGCCGTGTGGGAGATCACGTCCGCGGTTAGCTCCTCAAACTGCCTGCTGAGGTCAATCTCCGCTTCGCCGCCCTTCTCCAGCTTGGCTTTCCACTCCGACATCATTGACCCAGCGCAGTCAGACATGGTCACCGTCATCATCTGTGGCGCCGGCCCAATTGTCAATGCAACAACGTCACGTAAAGTGGCACGCACCGGGGATTCTAGTTAAGAAATAGTGGGCGAAACACACACGTCAATGAGCGCCGTGTTGTTGCCTTGCCGGACACATACCTTGAGCTTGTCCATGTTGAAGGCCGGGTGGACGACCTTGCGGTGGCGCTTCCAGTCGTCTCCGTCGATGAGCACGAGCCCCTTGCCGAGCAGGCGGGCGATGTGCGGGTTGCCGGTGTTCTTGGGGTAGAGCCCGTTGCGGTCGAAGAGCACCTGCTTGACCACGTTCACGTCGGCGATGCACAGGGTCGGCCTCGCCCCGAACCAGTACAGGAACGTGCGTCCTGCAGAGCAAACACGAAGTAAGAAGAGGAGCTAGCTAGATATTGACGGCGGTACTATGAAATTACCCACGGAATCAGAAGCTCGGTTTCGTTTTCGTACCGTGGATGGGGATCCATTTGCGGAAGTGCGGCTGCACGAGGGGCACGAAGTCGTGGGAGCCGACGTCCAGCGCGGCGCCGGAGGTCTCGGCGCGGAGCTGCTTGATCTCGCCGAGGTTCCCGGCGAAGAGCTTGTAGCCCGGCCCGCCCACGCCCTGCGCGCGGAGCTGCCTGGTGATGGCGCGCGGCCTCCACACGAGGCGCACCAGCGCGTCGAACGCCCACGTCGCCAGCACCGCCGCGATGGCCGCCGCCACCATCCAGACGAGGCCCATGGACACGGTGGTTCGCTCAGGAGCGGGGATTCTGCAGTCTGCACGGCACGCGCGGTGGCGGAGAAAATATCAGCGACCTGTCCGTATGACTCGGCCTCTGGTCTGGAACGACTGGCTGGTTCCGGTGCTGCGTGCGAGTCCGCGACTGGGAAGCGTGTGAGATTCGAGTCGACGAGAGGGGCATTTTATACGGGTTTGTGGCCACGCTTTGACCATCGGTCTGCGTTTACGTTGGGCCACGCGCCCGGGACACTGTACGTCGGCGTCTCCTCCCGGCGCGAGCGACGTCAGCTGTGATGCATATGCAGGTTGCGCCCAGCAACTAGATTTGGTGACAGATTGGTCCCCAGCTCGAGGCCTCGTGGGAACGTGTGGTTTCGCCGGAGTCGTCGGACGTACGCATGGGACCTCGTGGGCGACATCGACCGGCTATCAGCACGAGGGCTTCTAGAGATACTAGCAGCAGCAAAGCAAAACCTGCCTCCTCTCCTTGTAAGCACAAACGACTGACGAGTGGGGACGGCTCTCCAGGGTCGAGCGCCTAGTTTTATCCCAATTTGACTTCTCTACTTCTCTTCCCTGTCAAGCATCCAGTTCTTGTCAAACGGCGTTGGAACGCAATTGTAGTACAGTTTAATTCACTTGCGTAAGTCCACTCCCCGCCGGCCAACGTTTACTAACTTTTGCGAGCCGAAGTTCATGAACCTTTATCCTTTTCTTTCTAGACGACGCAGCTTGCTGATTTGAGTAGTTGATCAAAGTCGAGAAGAAAAGTGCATAATTGTCGTGCACGCGTATTCGATCGCAGGCCAAGTTGGGCATTGCCTAGTCGATGAACATTTCTATCCGGTATTCAAGAAAAAAACCAATACCAACACCAAAAAAGAGGAGTGTTCTTTTTTCTAAATCCGAAAGATATGCAAGAAGCTAGGCGGGAAACCCCGACATACGAAAAGTTGGATCATTTCCTTACTAGCGTGGAAATGGAACGGAAGTATCCTCTTGTAGGGTTCATGCTCTGACTCGTACGGGGTCGGACCATACATCTCTTATTATCGAATTCGGGGAGTAGGCCCATCTTGGAAATAAGCCTCATTTTTCATTTGAACTTTTATGGATGCGTCGGGAAGATTTTTATGAAATGGTTCGCCGAGAGTTGATATCTGCTAATATCGGTGCAACGCCTGTGGAGCGCTAGCAAAATAAAATCTGTCATTTGCGTCGGTTCTTTCAACGCTGGAAAAAAAAACTAAGTGGCGAGTACAAAAAGTAAAGAGAAATTAACCCTGCTTATAGACTATTAGAGTTGTATACCGGTATTGTATACGATATGGTGTAGTACACCAATCGTATACATACCGCCTCATGTACATGCCACGTGAGGGTCTAATATAGACTAGTTAGATAACAAAGCCGAAACAACTCCTCTTTCTCACGCCGAACGGGCTGCTAAGAGGGAGGCGGATGAATGTTTAGATAAGCTTAGTCGAGGCGGGATGAAGTGTCTAAATGGGCTCTCAGAGGGCCAAAGTGAAGTATACCCAGGAGGGAGGAAATAACGCTAAATATTTGCACTTAATAGAAAATGGAAAACATAGGGAAAAACAGATCTTTCAGTTAGAATGGGATGAGGGCACAATTGTGGGAGAGGCTAATCTTAAAGTATTTATTTCAGAGTACTATAATAAATTATTGGGAGCATCGTTTCCTAGTAATATTTCTTTAGTAGAGGAGATGACTAGTGATATGCCTCAAATTTCTACGGACGATAATACTTTTTAATAATCTGTTAGAAGCAATTACTCAAATGGAACATAATAGAGCCTCAAGACCAGACGGGAAACCTTTACCAGTGCCACCATATGTCTTGCATACCGTGACGATGGACTTCGTGGAAGGACTGCCTTGCTCCTCAGGCTTCAATTCTATTCTGGTGGTAGTGGACAAACTATCCCGGTACGAACATTTCATCCCACTGGCGCACCCATATACGGCGTTCCAAGTGGCATATATGGCCAATGTGTACAAGCTACATGGCCTCCCAGTTGCCATCGTTTCGGACTGTGACAAGATATTTGAGCAATCTGTGGAGGGACCTGTTTAGACTGTCTCACACCAAGCTTCGAATGAGTTCAGCCTATCATCCGCAGACTGATGGTCAGACAGAACGAGTCAATCAATGCTTGGAAACGTTCCTCTGCTGTTTTGCTCACTCATGCTCGGCCAAGTCGTTCTCCTGGCTCCATTTAGCGGAGTTCTGGTACAATACTTCTCCTCATGCAACTCTTGGGAAGACCCCGTTTGAGGTACTCTACGAACATCCTCCATGGCATTTTGGCATCGCCAACCCCGCGTCTTGTGCTACACCAGACTTGTCCGAGTGGTTGCAAGACCGTGAAGACACCATGATTCTGCTGCAGCAACACCCTCGTCACGCACAACAACATATGAAGCATGTTGCAGACAACACACGGAGCGCGTCTTTGCAGTGGCGATTGGGTGTTTCTGAATATCCAACCTTATGTTCAGACTACCCTAGCTACCAGATCTAACCCGAAGTTAGCGTTTCGCTATTTCGGGCCATTTCAGGTGCTTCAACGTGTGTGTGTGTGTGTCGTACAAGCTGCAGCTACCGGAGAGGTGCCTTATTCATCCCGTGATCCACGTGTCCCAGCTCTGTCGTGTTGTACCACTAGCGAACAAGATCTTCCCCGAGTTGTCGGCGCCTACCACGGCACACCCTGAACCTGCTAAAGTTCTGGAGACCCGCATGTACCGCAAAGGGGGCGATACGCGGACGCAGATCCTGGTGCATTGGAGTGGCCAACCAACATCGTTGGTGACATGCGTCGACATGAGCCCTCCAAGACGTATTGACAAATTTCTAGCATCGCCTTCAACCGCACCAACCCGAGAACTTGCAGTGTTGGCCCACGGAAGGGAAAGACAGTGCACACGATGGGGCGTGTAGCGCTAGCTCTATCGCTCGATGGGTGGGTGGGGTGGGGGATACGAGAGAAAATTGTTTAGGACGGAGGAGATAGGCTCGGGATGGAACATTGACCGATTCAGCCCGTGGTGGCATTCTCAAACTAAATGGGCAAACATATGTACCAGTTCGGCGGTTAAGTAAATAGCCATGGGAAGCACCTCTTTAGGAGCTTGTCCTTGCCATGTATTTCGTCGGGTGGCTTTGGAAAAGCCTATATCGAAACCGTTTTGTTTGGATGGCTTATTCTTATGGAAAGGTAGAAAAAGGAGGCCCACCGTTTGTAGCAATTTGAGTTTCGTTGTAGCTGCCTCATTTGTTTCTCAAAAGAAGCCATATTAATTTAGTCAAAAGTTAACGTATAATAAGTTTAATCAATCATATAGAAATAAATATGAACATTTAGAATATCAAAATATTCACCATATAATATATTTACATAGTATGTTTAATAAATTTTATAAATATTTATATTTTATCTATTTTTTTGCAAGGTAATACGTTCTCATTTATAAGATAAATATCCGGTTACAAGACACGTAAACACCGATATTACATTACTGAAAGGATAATATAATTCTATGCAAAAAGCCAGCGCCTGTCTATCTCCTTCGGCACCACCGAAGCGACCACCATGAGAGAGAATACAAATCACCTCTTCACCCGAGCTCGATGCGGCTCCATCGCTGATCTGCAGCTTTACGGAGCTAAAAATTAGTTTGCCAGAAGCAAAACCATTGTCGTTGAACGAATCAGACCGGGGCAACGTGTCCCCGGACATGCCATCGAACTCCAGAACTGACATCCCCGCACGACTACAATGTCGAAGGAAGAAACCAGAACTGCCAGCCTCCATCCACAAACCCAACACAAGATGCACCATCTTCCAGCTATTAACTGCGCAGGCAACAATCTGCGCGTACTCCCGGATGATAAATCCTCTCTGCTCCACCATGACGTCGGAGACAACGCCGCAACAACGGGGAAAGAACAGAAGGAGAAACACACCTGATGGGATCGCCGCCACCGTCTCGCCGATACCATCCATGAACCCTAACGCCACCGATATGAAAGATCGGCGAATACACGATGCCATCAACTCCGAGCCGCCGCCATGAAGGACGCCGCCGGTGTGAGAGTGGAGTTGAGACAGATTTATTTGTCAAAGCGCTGGTCGCACCACCCTAACGACGCGCCACAACCTACAAAACCAAACCCTAACTACAGAACGGGGGAACGAGGTCTCCTCTCCCTCCTGCCGCCGGAGCAGCAGTCGGAAGGAGAGGGGACCAACGCCGTGGCTGGTGGAGATCGGGGGTAGAAGGTCCTCTCCCTAGTCGCCAAGCTCCTGGCGGCGACAAGCTACACTACGTTTAACTTTTGACTAAATATATATACGGCTTAGTTTTATGGAAAGGAGGAAGTATAATTGAAACCTCAGCAGACCTCATATTTAAGGCCCGTTTAGCCACGCTAATACCGTAGTACCGGACATGCAAGATGCAGCCCATTTCACTCTAGGAAATATTTCGTGAGTCGTGTCATTTCACTCTAGGGGATCCTATCAACTTAATGGTCTATCAACGAAACTAAACGTTACAATCAGTCACCGAGAGAAATGAGATAATGCAACCAACGTTGAGCAATAATAGTAGTACTCGCTTAAAGTTCGAAAGACGACTTGACGTTACCAAAGCAACCACACCGGCCGGGAAATGAATCAACGATGAGCTTAATTGTGTGGTGTAAAAGGCGTGTGCGTTACTGGGACTCATCAATCTTAGCATAAATTCGTCGCAACTTGCCGCCCGCTTCCGGCATCGATCTTCTGCCAACTTCCAAGGCGCGCCGCCCGGTCAACCTCGGCGACCGCGCTGCTCTCCCACGTTCTCCCTTCCCACTACTCCCACTACCACCCCGCACCTGACGCCCCGGCACTTCGCCTATATAACCGCGCACACTGCCTCTCCCGTACGCAAGTCTCACGCAGCCAGCCACCCGGCCCGTCTCTGCCTTGATTCTACGTACGAGAGAGAGTGTCATCGCCATGGGGCTCCAAGTCGAGGAATACCGCGGTGACGACGCGCAAGCGCAACGGGACGGCGGCGACAAGGAGCAAGCCGCTGCAAGCGGAGGCTGCCACACCCCGAGGCGCGCCGCACGGGCGACCGGCGCCGGGATGATCGGGGAGTGCCCGCCCGCGCCGAGGAAGCGGAGGCCCGTGCTGTCAGTGTCCGCGGTCCTCCAGCGGCGGAGGGGGACGTTCTACGCCGGGGCCGACTTGGAGGCCTTCTTCGCTGCACACGACCTGTAGAGAGATCATCGAGTCGACCGCATGCTGCATACGCTGGTCTGCTCCAGCGGTAGGGGTAGCAGCTAGTTTTCTGTCTCTGTAACTGTCTTGTGCTGGTTCGATTAGCTGTTGTACAGTATATGTCCATGTCCTCTACGTTATCTTCCTGTGTATGGCTAACCGGCCGGGTGATCGGAGACTGACACCGTCTGCTCTGAAAGGCCACTCGAGCGGTTCAACATCCAACATCTGGGCTGCCTGAGCCTGTGTATTTGATCTGCCCTCTAATCCTTAAGCAACTAGGCTGTTGATTTTCAACATTTTCTTTTCTTTTTTAGATTTGTGACGGCTTTAATGCCGGCTTCTATCAGCGTCACTGGAGTCTTATAAAGGAAGATGTGACTGCTGTTACCCCAATCTAGTCACGCTGTACCTGCAGTGTACCTTCAGTGTACCTTCTCCGGCCATTGATTACAGATGTAAAAAAGAAAAGAAAATGTTGCCGCAAATTTAGTGTACCCCAATCTAGCCATTATGAAGGTACCCCAATCTAGCCATTATGAAGGTACACTGCAGGTACGGCTTTAATGCCGGCTTCTATCAGCGTCACTGGAGTCTTATAAAGGAAGATGTGACGACTGAGTGTACCTTCTCCGGCCATTGATTACAGATCTAAAAAAGAAAAGAAAATGTTGCCGCAAATTTGGGTGAAGCTCAAAGTGCTAGATTTGGGCCATTTCTTTCAGCCGAAAACCGGATTAATTCTTTGTTTTCTGAAATAGATTTGGGCTGTGGTTAGCCCGAGAACTTGGGCTGAAGAAAGATAGAGCTGGTGGACTGCTCTCTTCACTGAACCTCCTTCCTTCCTGTATCCGAAATTCGTTCTCCTAAAAAAAAAACAAAAATCCGAAATTCGTGGTAAGCACAAAATTCCATCGGTCCCAGTCCATCTGGTACCCTAAAATCCCCTAAATAAAAATATATCTGGTACCGTAAACAGCCGGAATTCATGAATTCTCAAAATCCCTTTTCGACAAAGAAAATCTTTATGTTCTCCTGGAGGGTCCTTCAGGTTGGCTAGAAAAAAAAAACCAACCAGGACATATCCTATATAACTAAGTAGATCAGCCCCACTAACCTATTTCTCTAAACATGCAGCCTATCCACCTCAGCAGGTCCACTCCTACCTCACTCATGCCACCTCAGCATTTTGAGTTTCAGTTCTTATTTCCCCGTTCATTTCCTTTTCAGAAGAATTTCTGTTATGGTGTTGCGTTTATTCCTCACCGAGCCATGTCACCACATTGGTATTCACATGCACGTAGATTATTATTCGGTCAGTTTCTTCCCTGGCAGTCGAGCAGCCATCTTTAATTTGGGCACTCTCCCGATCAATCCACTTCCTCGGACTTTTCTTCTTCCCCCACACTCCCGTTATATATTTGTGCAACACCACGGTCTAAAAACATCAGCGGTAGATGAAAATTGGAAATCGCTTTTGTGGACATCCATTATTCATCCGTGCCTTTTATTCTTCTCCCCGCTCCTCTAAATCTTTCCCACCATGCGAATTGGATTTCTCCTGCAACTTGCTCTCATGATTTCTGCTGGCATCCTTTGCTTCGGTTGTCTGTGCTATCCTTTGCGCTGGTCGCTTATGCTGTGCGGTTGTGGTCGCATAGGCAATGATCAACACCTTTTTTTTTTGCGAATTCAATGATCAACCTCTTCGATACCAACATTTTCTTCTTCGATGTAGCCATGTTCCATCTCATGCATTTGAGTTTCCACGTTGTCTCGCATGTACATTCTTTTTGGCTATCTCGTGCCGAGATGCATGTAGTTATCTACTGCATGCATCAGAGTTTCTTGATGAAATGCCAAGGAACTCCCTGAGTACCTACCGACTACATGTATATGGATCAAGACAAAAACTGCTTATTTGTTCTTTATCAGGCAGTGGTACGAGCTTATTTTTACCTTCAGATGGCGAGCTCCATGGAATTTTGAGGATCACAGTAAATGATTTGCAATATGCAACAATTTATGAATAGGCTTGCAGGTATAAAGGATTGGTTGAATAGATTATGCTTAAGACTGAGTACTTTTTTATGTTTTGATTACAAGGAGCATCTCGGTCAACTTTCGATGGTATGTTGAGTTCAACTCACCGGAATGAACTATGGTTGTTCAATATGCTTTTAGTGGGTGGCGGCATTTATTAATTTTCGTAATCGTCTAGATGGAGTATATTTATTTTTTATCGGGAAGAACTGTGCTCTCTTTTGGAAGGAGGAAGACAGTCTTTGTTGTGTACGGTTATTAGATATCAATAGTCGTAGTTTGCCGACCATGTTAAACACCGACTATGCTGCAAATAGTTCACATATATTCATTGGGGTTTTTTCCTTATATTACATATAATGCATTGCCTACAACACTATGGTAACATGGAAACATATTGATTTTTTTATCAATGTATATAATGACACTGACATTCGTTAAGTTGCGGTAAAATTTTAGTTCATGCATTTCTCATTTAATATTCTATAGTTACCAAAGTTTTCCGCTGCAACGCGCGGGATGTCATCTAGTATATATATGCGCGGTTGTATTTTTTTCAGGCACGCCCACACGAGCCTGGTCGCTGCTGCTCCATGCTAGTGCTCGGGTGCCTGCACACATGGAGCTAGCCAACTTCTCCTCCTCTCGTCCGGTGCTATCCCTCTCGTAACCTTCTTTGCTCATCGTCCAAATCTATATCATGGAAGAGGAAGACCCCTGCTATGGATGTAGCTCTATACAATTCCCTCTGTGTTATCGAGCTCCGTGAAGGAGAACTATTGGGATGGATCTAGGCAGGTCGGATCTGGCGCCGGCGGGCTCCAACGAGCTAGATTTGTGCTAACGAAGTCGGTGATTTGGCACAAGGTTAATTTTCATGGATTTTTCGATACTATATGAGCGTTTTCAAATGCTTCAAACTTGTACGCGTTTTGCCGTGAACACACAAGCGAGATGCTATAACGATTATGCCTCGACGCTTCAAATGCTTTTTTGAGAACAACTGCAAATTGTCTAACAGGGGCGGAGCTGGGGGTGGTGCTAACGGTGCTGTAGCACCGGCCCAGCAGCGGCAATAGAACGTGTGCTTGTTAAATTTCAAGGCTAGAAAACTGAAAATCATAGGTAATTAGCATTGCTACACTAGTAATAGCACCGGACTTTTTGCTAGATTGCACTGAAAATCATAGGTAATTAGCTGTTTCCGGCTCCGCCCCTGTTGTCTCCTATGGTGCATACTTGTCTTGAATTTTTTTTCTCGAGAATTTGCTGCAACGGATGTGATTTACCGCAACTAGTGTGGATTTGTTGCATACTCTTTTTTTTTTTTTTTGCTAGATTGATGTTTTTGAAATGTTTCAATGTTTTTTTGTAAAATTTTAACCTATCGTGGAAAGAAATGCTGCAACGATGATGCAATAGTATAAAAGTTAGCTACATGAGTGGGGGTATGTCGCAAAGATTTTTTTGTTAAAAGAGAGATTTCTCGTTTTAGGATGATAAGACGGTCTGTAGGCAGAGTATGTGGGGTTTCCAGAAAGACGCCGATCACTGTTCTTTCGACAATCACCTGGAACCTGCACAAAAGCGAAACGATCACGAAGCTAATCACCTCTGGTTTGCCATTTACAATATCTTCAGTGTATATGTCACTACAACGAAACTAACAGCCTTTTACACATGCACCCAGCAAGGGGCTCGATCGGCCGGCGTCGAACTTCGGTCGATTGCATTGCACTTGACGTGCACGAATAACGGGTACCCTGACCTATACACGTTCGTCGTTATTACGGCCGGAGTACAGTAGCAAAGTACACTCTGATTAATTGTTTGACGCGGACAACGAGCAGTGCCGGTGCGGGGCCTGCTAAATTGAAAAAGTGTGATCCATCGTTGGGGAACTAGTACAGTGTACTCCCTCCGTTCCAATGAATAAGTCGCTCACGCATTTTGAGATTTGTCTTTGACCAAGAATTTATCCATATATATAACAATATTTGGTATAAAATCAATATCATTAGAAAGTGTTTTTCACTACGAATCTAACAATGTCAAAATTGCACTATATAGTCAAGATATTGTTACTCAAATCTTTCGGTCAAAGTTTGTCTTGAAATGCGTGTGCGCCTTATTCATCGGAACGGAGGTAGTACATGAGAGGTTGGGTTTTCATTCAGCCGTTTCTTTGACTACCTGGCCGGACCGGCCTTGCCGCGTAAGTTGGTGTGTTCACGAGTCCACGTACTCAGTGTTACACAACCCCTGCCGGCTGGCCGGTCCCGAGGGTGTGCGACGTAGACGAAATAGTCGAAGGCGAATAACAACACACGTACGGAAAAATAAATGACATAGGGGAATATGCAAGATCTCTTTATTGATGTGTTTCTGGCAACCAGCTACGTACAATCTTTGCCTCGTTATATAAGGGGGATGGACTAGATGGATAAGTACCCACTTATCATGGAGAGGGACCAGGTAAAACGTGGGCTGGGTAGACCCACCGCGTGGGCTACCCGTCACGCTAGTTCGGTTCCGTAACACTCCCCCTTGGATTTTATCCGTATAGCCATGTCTCAAAACTCCGAAAAACCCAGTGGGAAAAATATGGAGAAAAAACACGTGGTATACTTTTACTATGTTGCACGAATTGCCTCGTTGAAAACCTTACGTGAGAAACTTCATAAAAACTCACTAAAAGAAAAAAGGAGTACAACTCACTTAACTATTAAGTCAAGTACTCAATCATCGGGACCGAGGTTTTAGTGATGAGTTTGTGAAGATTCTCCCCCTGAACGTTACATCTCCCTAAGTCTCATCATACTGATCCACGAACACATCTCTCGAAAGAAGATGCCTGTAATGATTCAGTGAACAAATCAGCAAGATTTTCACACGACTTAGTATGTAAGATCTTTACTTCATTCAACTTCTGCAACTCATGTGCGTAGAAGAACTTGGGGTTGATATGCTTCGTGAGATTGCTCTTCACATAACCCGTCTGGACTTGTGCAACACAAGCGGCATTATCTTCATAGATAATAGTGGGGTTTGTACGGTGTCCAGTCCACATGACAGCTGGATGTGACCGATCACCCGTCGAAGCCATACACACTCACGTGATGCTTCATATAGTGCTATGATTTCTGAGTGGTTCGTCGAAGTTGACACTAGGGTTTGCTTAGACGATTTCCAGGAAATAGCGGTTCCACCACAAAGGAAAACATATCCAGTCTGAGACTTGGATGTGTGCGGGTCCGACAGGTATCCAGCATCAGCATAGCCTACAACCGTGAGGTCTTGATTCCTCCGGTAAAACAAGCCAAGATCTTTGGTCCCTTGCAGGTATCGGAAGATATCCTTAACGACTTTCCAATGTCTCTTGGTAGGCTCAGAACTGTACCTAGCAAGCAAATTGACGGCGAAGCACAATGTCCGGCCGTGTACAATTCGCGAGATACATGAGTGCGCCAACCGCACTCAAGTAGGGGAATTCTGGTCCCAGAATTTCCTCCCCCTCTTCCTTAGGCCTGAACGGGTCCTTATCCTGCTGTAAAGATCTCCCAATCATCGGGGTCTTAGAAGGGTATGCCTTATCAAATCCAAATCTTTCCAACACCTTCTGGGTGCAGGCAGACTGGTGCACTAAGATCCCAGCAGGGGAATGTTCAAGTTGCAAACCTAGGCAGAACTTGGTTTTGCCTAAGTCTTTCATTTCGAATTCCGACATCAGGTAGGAACTCGCTTCCTCAATATCCTCAGGTGTACCGATTATATTCAAATCGTCCACGTACACTGAGATAATACAGAAACCATCTTGTGATCTCCGTATAAAAACACATTGGCAATCTTCATTGCTCGTGTAGCCCTTCTGATGAAGGAAATCGCTTAAACGATTATATCACATCCTACCTGACTGTTTAAGTCCATACAGCGACTTCTTAAGCTGAACACTGTATAAACCTCTCTTAGCTCTATCTTGGTTCGGAACAGGGATACCTTTGGGTACCTTCATGTATATGTCTGAATACAAATTACCATAAAGGTAAGTGGTGACAACATCCATGAGTTTCATTTTCAAGTCCAAGTTTACTGCCATTGAGATCAATTATCTAAAGGTAATTCCATCCATGACTGGGGAGTAAGTTTCCTCGAAGTCGACACCTGGTCGCTGGGAGAAACCTTGAGCAACGAGGTTTGCTTTGTACCTTACTACCTCGTTATTTTCGTTCCTCTTTCGGAAAAAAAACCATTTGTGGCCAACGGGGCGCACATGAGGAGGAGTTAGACAAACAGGTCCAAACACCTCTCTTTTGTTGAGAGAAAATAACTCATCAGTTATTGCCCTCTTCCAATCTTTCCAATCCGATCTTTGCTTATAATCAGCGAGAGTGTTAGGTTTTGGGTCAAGATCTATGATTGAGGCCTTTTTCTTGGCAAAATAAATATCGACATTTGCCATAGCTCGATTAATTGACTCACCCGAATTAATATAATTAATGACCATTTCGTCACGGAGTGCATCAGGCATATTCCCTTCCTCCACCGGATTTCCCATTCCGGGAGCAAGGTCATTTAGCTTTCCCGCTCCAATGTGTGCGCACACATCTTCGCTGGGTATTTCCGAAGTAGGAAAATTCAAATCCGGAATTTCGTGCAAAGAAACGTCCGTACTTGTGCCAGGTCTCAACTAGCTCCCCTTTGCAGGGGTAGGCTGTGATAAATCTCTCTTATCCTTTTTCTTCGGGCGTCCCCGGGTACTTGAGATTTGAGAAACCGGATTCCTCGTCCTCTTAGAACTAAGAACGGGAGCGGGTGTACCATGATTTCTCTTTAGTATTTCAACCCTTTCCGGTGCATTGCGCGCAGGCACATGCGACTTTGTCACAGTCTTTAAGTCACTAAAGTGATCAGGCAGTTGATTCGCCAACGAGTACAAATCTATTATCTTTTGAACTTCTCTATTAGACTCAGCAGTGCGCAGGTCATGAGCGTGGATCCCCGTGGCTTGCCACGTAAGTACTCGACTTTTATCATCCAGGGGTTGATTATCTCTCCCTAAAGTCGGGAAAAGATCCTCGTCAAAAATGCAATCAGCGAAACGAGCCGTATGACAGTCACCTGTCGCGGGGTCCAGAAACCTGATTATGGACACAGTCTCATAACCAACGTATATCCCCGACTTACGGAGCGGTCCCATTGCTGATCGCTGAGGGGGTGATATTGGTACATATACCTGGCAACCTTACCTACGAAGGTGGGAAATTTTCGGTGCCGACCCTTGCGCAAGCTGCATAGGAGAATGGATGTTGTAGGCCGATGGTCGAAAGTTGATGAGATTGGCAGCGTGTAACACCGCGTGACCCCAACATGTAGTTGGTAAATTACAACCCTGAAGGAGCGGTCTGGCAATGAATTTAATTCCTTTAATCAGTGCCTCCGCAAGTCCATTTTGCGTGTGGACGTGCGGTACAGAGTGCTGAAGTTTTATTCCTGTTGCTATGCAATAATCATCGAACGCCTTTGAAGTAAATTCACCGGCATTATCCATTCGAATAGACTTAATACGATGATCAGGGAATTTATTCCTCATTTGTATGATCTGAGAGATCAACTTTGCAAAAGTATGGTTCCTTGTTGACAGCAGGCTAACATTGGACCATTTAGAGGAAGCATCAATGAGCACCATGAAGTACCGAAACGGACCCGAAAGGGGCTGAATAGGACCACATATGTCCCCTTGGATACGTTCCAAGAACGCGGGGATTTCATCCTTCACCTTTAGGGGTGATGGTCTAATGAATAATTTCCCCTTAGCGCATGCGGAGCACACGAAATCATCAGGATTCGGGAAATTTTTCACATTAACATTATGACCATTAGATTTGTTGATTATATTTCTCATCATCGTAAAACCGGGATGGCCTAACCTATCGTGCCAAAGGCAGAATAGTTCAGAGCTTCTAAAAACAGTTTTAAGGGTAGTGTACATGGGCGGTGCTACTATCTTAGTGTAGTACAATCCTGTAGCGAATGAAGCAAGCCTTTCGACAACATGTTTACCATTTTCATCGCGTTTCGTGATGAGTAGGTACTCCTTACCGGTGTCATCATCATGGGTCTCAATGTGGAACCCATTAACACGAATATCTTTAAAACTCAAGAGAGTACGAGTCGCTTCCGGGTACAACAATGCATCATTAATGATCAAAATTGTTCCCATGGGAAGTGTTATAATGGCTCGTCCGGAGCCAACTATATGAGGACCACAGCCGGCGATCGTCGTAATACTCCCTGGAATTTTCTTGATGGACTCAAATAATTTGTATCTCTCAAAATGGTATTGGTGGTACCGCTATCGGTAAGGCACGTTTCCTCCATTCGGCCGCCACACGTGTTCTAAAATATAGTGTCTAACTATTAAACGTGAGCGAGGAAGATGCTACAGTAATAATAATTAAACATGCAAATATTTGAGAACATAACATAATTATCTCTATTTAAAATAATGGAATAAATGAATGATAACGAAGTCATCCAAGCGCCGATAAATGTTTAAGGAAACAAATAAGGTTGCTCTCATAGAGCTTACAACCAAATCGAATGAATTTTATCAAATTATTGCCATAAAAATCATGAATAAATGAGCGGAGTTCAGATGGAGTCCGCAAGGTAACCATCCAGCTCAGCCGAGATCTCCATCTCGCTAAGCTTCTCCTCAGTGGCTATCATGGTGGCGGCATCGGCGATGTCCAACTGTGGCGTTGGAGGGGGCACAGTGTGCTCAACCTCCATGGACACGGTGGCGTTCGTGGGAACCGTCACGTGTGCCTCCATAGGTGCCCCAGTGTGCGCCACCACGGGAGCGGGAATTATCACAGGCGCCGCAGCAGGCGCCGGTGGTGCCTCCATCTGGACAAGGTGCGC
The DNA here is from genome assembly GCA_028641055.1 of Alopecurus myosuroides. NCBI lineage: Eukaryota > Viridiplantae > Streptophyta > Magnoliopsida > Poales > Poaceae > Alopecurus > Alopecurus myosuroides. The sequence goes on along the minus strand of CM054059.1, from coordinate 437,040,802 downwards.
CTCGTACGCTCTCTTGGCCTTGAAGGCGTCCACGACGTGCTTAGGAGCACGACACTGCCTAGAGAAGTGAAGCTTCGATCCGCAGCGAAAGCAGTCTTGGGGCCTCACCTCCCCCTTACCCGCCTTTTGCTCCTTGGTCGGGTGGGGGTGGTTAGGTCCCTTCTTGCCTTTGCTTTTTCTGCCGCGCTGCTTGAACTTTGGCTGGCGCACTTTGTAGGCGCCGGCATAAGCTTCCTGGCGTGGGCCCCCTCCGAAAGGCTACGAGGTGAAGTTCTTTTTCAGAACGTCATCCTGCGCCTCAGCCACCTCGAGGGCGTCAATGAGCGCCGAGTATTGCGTTAAGTTCTCCTGGCGGTAGTTCCGCGCATTCTGGAGGTTACTGGGATGGAAGGTGGAGAGAGTTTTCTCTATCTTCTCCTCGTCTGTAATTTTCATATCACACATGTCGAGAGTTGCACAAACAACGTGTAACGCGGAATTGTACCCGTCACCGACTTGTAATCCGCAAACCTCAGACGCAACCAATCCCCCTCCGCCTTTGGCTTGACGTGGTACTTCAGCCTAGCGAACCTCTCTTTAAGAGCGGTCCACAGAGCTGAATCACTTCGTTCAGCCATGTACTCGTTTTTCAACGTCGTACTCATGTGGTGGCGGAGGAAATGCAGTGCCTGCGCATTCTCTGCAGCAGTTGTGGTGCTGGGGGCCGTCGGGGTCCCCGCGACCAGCGCTCCCTTGATCTTCCGGCCCTCGAGGACGATCTCCACGTCCGAGGCCCAAGCCAAGTAGTTCAGCCCAGTCTGAGCCAACTCCTCAAATTCGCCGTTCATGATTCCGGCCATCTGCGATTTATGCAAACATGTATCAGATTACAATAGGTATTTGATGGCTAGGTTGAGACTCCAAGTGCAGAGTGTGTAGCTAGTGGCAAGCCTTCTTCCCCACGAGGGTGACTCGAGGGTTTATATCGAACTCTTGGGGAGCCAGTATTTCAGCAATTGTCTTCCAAGCTTCCTCCAGGATCCTGCAAACAAGTAGAGAATTTTGTGCCCTCAACCTCACCAAGTGGTTGTCAAGCACAAGGTGTGAGACTTCTAAATTGCAATGCAAAACTGAAAGTAAATGTGCAATAATTAAATCTACTACTAAATGCAAATGAGAAAATAAATATGCAATGGATTGTTTTTGTATTTTTGTGATGCAAGTGGTGATGGAGATAATGTAAATTCGAATTGGAGATGCAAGTAAAGTAAAGTGCAAGTAAAGTAAATTGCAGCAAAGTAACTAGAGTGTTTTCTTATAATTAAAATAGGAACGGGGTTCATGGTTTCACACTTGCATTCTCTCAAATAAAGTGGTAGACGTTGGAGATAAAGAATTACATGTGAGATTACAATAACATGTTTAACATTGAGTACTTTCATATGGGCATCACGTCCTAGCATAGAGATATCTACGGTCATATTGATCCCTCTTATACTCCACCAAGATGCGAAATAAATCATAACACCTCGATAATTAAGGAAAAACCAGAGTATAGCTTTAAGCAATGTGACATGAAGTTGAAGTAAGAACTTGCTAGATCTAGTCATGGAGATTGATTAGTGTCACTTCAAATCCCCAGTAACAAGGTACTCCTTTTTATCCCTAGTGAGGTAACTAAGAAAGGTTTAACAAAACCTAAGTGGATCGCTGAACTTCTGTCACTTTCACAGCACTAGCCACCCCCGTTACTCCAACTAATGCACCCATCACCCCACACACGCTCTCAAGAACTAGATTGATCAAATCTAGCAAATAAGAACGGGATACATAAGATACATCTACTCAAATAACTCAAGAGAAACAATTGCAATCTCAGATTCAATAACTCATAGAAAAGATCCACCACATAGGAATTACAACGGTGCCCGTAATCATGTGAGGCAGCTCATACGGATCTAATTAGTGAAGCACATAGAGAGAGAGATACAAGTGCTACTTCCACAAACCCATAGCCCTGGGGTGGACTACTCCCTCTTCATGGAGATGTCGATGGAGATGACGTTGGAGGGGTAGGAGATCACACCGGCGGCGCCCCTCCAATCTGGAACTTTAGGTCTCTGTTTCGATGTTTCGGTGTTTCGGCAGCGCTCTCCTCCGTAAGGGTACGGGGGACCCTTTTTATAGTCGGTTTTAGGTCAAGACGGAGTCGGTAAGTCGAAGATGGAAGGAATTGGGGCCACAGGGGCCAAAAGGGGGCCTCTCACGCGGTCAAGGAATCTGGCCGCGTGGAGGGTCCTCTTTTGGGCCTCCTTGCCCAATTCTCGTGGATCCTTCGCCCGCAAGTCTTCTCCTTCCAAGAAAATGACCCCCGTAGATTTTCAGGTGATTTCGCGGAAGTTTGCCCCCTAAAACGTCAAAAATATAGAAAACGGGGTTTCTGACAGGCAGGGTTAATTCCATAAAAGTTGGGGGACTTTGTAATTTAACCCCAAAATACTATAAAACATTGAATTATACCCTTATATGATGCAATATGTAATAGAAAACCATGTAAAAATATGCAAAATTCATCTATGCATTTTACATGCATCAACATCCCCAAGCTTAACCCATACTCGTCCTCGAGTATGAAGGTGATAAAACTAATGTGGGTTTTGCATATTGAAACAATCATAGGATATCAATGAGGATTATTCATGCTACATATAATCAAATGATTAATACTAGAAATGAGTAGCAATATACAATTCATGTTGTAAGAAATATCAAATATGCAAGCAAAGATGCTTCATGAAAGTTCACAAAGTGTATAATGAAATAAAAGCAGTATGGACCAAATGCATACACAAAATGAAAAATAAAATCCTATATTGGTCAAAGAATAGCATAATGGAGAATAGAAAATATGGTGGACACTTTGGAGAAAATTGAGTAGAGGTAAAACATGATCAACTCTTATTTAGCCTCTAAATTATTCAACTAAAATTACTAATTGAAATGTGGTATCCATTGATCTAGGACTCTCATTGCCCATTTATCACTAGCATCTTAAAATTATGAGTATTGAAGTAATGAGAATGACAAGGTGGTTGAAAGCCTCATGCCCCGTGAGTGTGAAAACCTACTCCATGATTACTCAATTTAAGATTCCTAATAAGCTTTGTACAATCATAATAAGTATTAATGACATCATAGAGAACCGCAAAGAGGTACCTCTTGCCCCATGACATGGAAACAAGTCCATGTTACAATGACAAGATGAACAAACGGAGTAGACTCGTCATCCTTTTTATTTTCATTCACTATTATGTATAGCTTCTTATTTTATTATAGGATGTGTTGTAGAATCACTCAAGATGTAAGTAAATTTCCACCATGATAAAGCATGGCTTGGGTTAGCGGCCCAATGCGTTTCTCTAGTCATATAGATACTTACTCATCAAAACTTACTATTCCTCTATTTCATTTCGGCATGGCAGGAGTCCAAAAACAAAAGTACATGATATCAACCAAATGTAAATTTTTTGTGCAATGTTGAAAGCTTTCCGGTGATACACGTTTATAGCTAGCTCCCAACCACACACTTGTCAAACGCAAAACTTGTGGCTCCCATTATTGGGTCATGTTTATTAGATGCATAAAAAGTAAAGTGTGCCTTCAAAAGTTCGTGAGAGTCCTATCCCAAGTTCAACCCATGACAATTAATAAAGTGAATATCTTAATTTAGAACATAAATAACACAATAACATGGTGAACATACTCGGAATAGCAATGAAGCTGATGGGAAGATATGGTGGACTCACTGGAAATACTTGGCTAAGGAGTGTTGGAAACAAGTTTTTACTTGTTGGAATTTTTAAATTTTTGGCTAGCAAGAGGGAGATAGTTGACCAGCTACTATGCATGCATATGTCCATAGAACTACTCATTTCATGACAAACTAAATAAACCAGCAATTAATATCAAGGACATGAATAAGAGATAGCTCAAGACAACATTATTGCAAATTTCTACACATAAAAAGCCTATAAATCATGCAAACATATGTAGCTCTTCAAATCAACCATGGCATCCCTATTCCAAGTCATAATACTAGCATACAATATATTCCAACCCCAAACTCCAGTAGCTCAATCTCATATAAAATGATGGTGGTGGTCTTATCAAAACAAAAATAAAAACAAAAACTAGACGCTTCAAGTCTCTACGATAAATGCTTTGCTTAGAAAACAGAAAGTAGACGTGTGCTAACCAAAAGAGTGTAGCTCCAGTGGGGTGTTCATCACATCCCCAAGCTTATGGCTTTCACCATTCTTGGATGTCTTGAGGCGCAGCTCCTCTATTCCCTGTGAAAAAACTTCACAAAACATGTTTCTCCCATTCTTTTTCTGTGGGCTGAGATTAGCAGGGACAAACAAATCACATGCTTGCTGTGCAAAATTCAAAATAAAATGCTCCAGTAGATAGACAATAAGGTTCATTATGTTGTATGTTCACTCTCTTGCTTGAAAGAATCATGGTTCTATTCCCAAGCCCAAAGAGTGCATAAAACAAAAGAAGGCATAATCTGTCCAGAAAAGCAGCAGCAGAAAAACGAACGTTTTTCTCTAAGCTAGACTCGTCAAAAAATTAAGCCAATTTTTGTGCTTACAGAGGACGAAAATTTGCAGAACATACTAAAAAATTAGCTTAATCCGACATAACAATAAAAAACGTAAAATCATACAGTGAGCAGACTCGTGCTGAAACAGAAATTTCATGCACTAGGATAGCAACTTATAAGTCCAAATGGGTTTGACTTGACTCTTTATTGAAAACTCCAGAATTAAAACAAAAAAAAACTAATCTCTTGAGAAAGCAAGAGGACACTAGGAAAATCCAAACAAAAACAACCGGATTGCCTCCCGTAAAGCGCTTTCTTTATAACCATATAGCTAGGCTTTACTTACTTGATAATCAAGAGGGATAAAGCTCATGAGGGAGCTTGTTCTTAAGCGTGCCCCTCTTCCTTGGGAAGTGCTCCATGCTTTTCTTGTGAGGGAACTGAAAATTGACATTTCCTTCCTTGGATTCTATGATTGCACCTGTAGTACGAAGAAAAGGTCTACCCAAAATAATAGGACTAGGGGATTCATCCCCCATATCCATAATAATGAAATCAACGGGTACGAAAGTCATGTGCAATTCAATCATAACATCTTTTACTTGTCCTACAGCATGTTTAGTAGAGTTATCAGCAAGGACAAATTCACTTGAGCACTTTTCTAAATTTTCTAGTTCTAGCAATTCATATAATTCTTTAGAGAGAGTACCGATACACTAGAACCTAGATCTAACATAGCATGGTGAATTTCTTTTCCAATTGAAACTAGCAACTTGGGGATCCATGCATCCCCAAGCTTAGGAGGTATCATGGCCTCATTCTTGTACCTAGCAATTTTTTCTTGCAAGACATGATTAGCAATATAAGATCCAAAGCCAGGTTGATTAACATTTATAGTGGGATCACTAGCAAATTTTTGTAGAGTAGCAATAAGTTCTTGCAAGCTACTTTTTTCTAAATCAAGCAATGGATCCTTTATTTCAGTAAGCATCATAATTTCCTCTACTTTACTCTCTAATTTAGCTAGCATGCTTGATTCATGAGAACTAATTTCATCTTTGCTAGCAAGATAAGACATATATGGAAGTAAATATTCAGGGTACTTCACTATTTCATTCAAAGTTTCTTCTAAACTAGTAGGGACATGCTCACTTATATTCTCAGCAATATGATCAATATTTTCAATAATAGGAGCAGAAATAGTAATAGAATTCATTCCTACACTAGGTTGTGCTTGTGGCTTTCCTGCTGACATGCTTAATAGAGTTGCTTGATTATCAGCTAATTTTGACAATGCTTTATCTAAATTCGAAGATTGAAGTTGCAACCCTTTAATATCACTACTAATGGATGCAATAGACTTATTTAACTCATGTATCATAGCATTGTGACTAGCAACTTGTTCCATAAGCAATTTATTAGATTCGGAAATTTCACTAGAAGACTTTCACTTATTTTCATTAGCATTAGGATATGGAACAAAAGGTTTATTTGGTACATAAGGAGGTTTACTATATGAATTGTAAGCATTACCAATACCATTGCTACCATAATTCCTAACAAAATTAACATCCACACTTTCATAATTACTACCAACTAGCTCCTACAAAGGCACATTCTCCATATTTTGTTTATTAATAAAAGCAAGAATAGTGTCCATTTTAGAAGACAAATCATTGGTTTCTTCAATTGAGTTTATTTTCTTAGTGGGATTGGGTGCTCTTTCAGTATTCCATTGACTATAATTTTGCAATATGCTTTCTAATATGCTCTTAGCCTCTCCTACAGTTTTACTCATAAAGGCACCTCCAGCAGCAGAATCAAGTATATTTCTAGACATGTAGTTTAGACCATTATAAAAAGAGTGTAGTATGGTCCATTCATTTACTCCATGTGATGGGCATGTTCTAAGCATTAATTTAATTCTATCCCATGTCATGGCTACATGTTCATTATCATTTTGCCTAAATGAGAGGATATTATTCCTATTTTGAAAATTTTTAACGGGAGGATAATATTTCTTAATGAAAGCTTCTTTTAAATCATCCCAAGACTTTATACTAGCTGTAGGTATGAAAGTAACCATTCTTTAGCCTTTCCTCTAAGTGAAAAAAGAAATAATTTCAGTTTTAAAACACTACTTTCCACATTTTTAAATTTTTGCATATCACATATTTCCATGAAATCATGAAGATGCATAGAGGCATCCTCCATAGCACTACCACCAAATTGCTCTCTAGTAATTAAATTCAATAAACTAGGACTTACTTCATAGCTTTCAGCTTGTATTTCAGGTGTAGTAATTGGCCTAGCAATGAATTGGTCATTGGGTGTATTTGTGTAGTCTCTTAATTTAGTTCTATCACCCATTTTAACAGTTTTTATGTAATTTTTAATTTTTTATGCAAAACTGAAAAGTAAAGTAACTAGGCAAATTCGAAATACTAAAATAAACTAGATAACTAAATGCAAAGCTAAAATGCAAACTAAAATAAAATATGCAAGACAAAACAAAAACAAGAACAAAAACAAAACAAAAACAAAAACAAGACAAGAAACAAAAAAATCTACTTAAAAGAAGGTGGAGATAGAAAGGACGGTACTCACGTAGGTGCAACCTCCCCAAGCTTAGGTGTTTGCACACCTTGTTGGTGATGAAGAATTCTTGTGAGCTCCCTTGGACAACTCCTTCACCTATGGCTCCCCCGCAACGGCGCCAGAAAAACGCTTGATGGCTAGGTTGAGACTCCAAGTGCAGAGTGTGTAGCTAGTGGCAAGCCTTCTTCCCCACGAGGGTGACTCGAGGGTTTATATCGAACTCTTGGGGAGCCAGTATTTCAGCAGTTGTCTTCCAAGCTTCCTCCAGGATCCTGCAAACAAGTAGAGAATTTTGTGCCCTCAACCTCACCAAGTGGTTGTCAAGCACAAGGTGTGAGACTTCTAAATTGCAATGCAAAACTGAAAGTAAATGTGCAATAATTAAATCTACTACTAAATGCAAATGAGAAAATAAATATGCAATGGATTGTTTTTGTATTTTTGTGATGCAAGTGGTGATGGAGATAATGTAAATTCGAATTGGAGATGCAAGTAAAGTAAAGTGCAAGTAAAGTAAATTTCAGCAAATTAACTAGAGTGTTTTCTTATAATTAAAATAGGACCGGGGTTCATGGTTTCACACTTGCATTCTCTCAAATAAAGTGGTAAACGGTGGACATAAAGAATTACATGTGAGATTACAATAACATGTTTAACATTGAGTACTTTCATATGGGCATCATGTCCTAGCATAGAGATCTCTACGGTCATATTGATCCCTCTTATACTCCACCAAGATGCGAAATAAATCATAACACCTCGATAATTAAGGAAAAACCAGAGTATAGCTTTAAGCAATGTGACATGAAGTTAAAGTAAGAACTTGCTAGATCTAGTCATGGAGATTGATTAGTATCACTTCAAATCCCCGGTAACAAGGTACTCCTTTTTATCCCTAGTGAGGTAACTAAGAAAGGTTTAACAAAACCTAAGTGGATCGCTGAACTTCTGTCACTTTCACAACACTAGCCACCCCCCGTTACTCCAACTAATGCACCCATCACCCCACACACGCTTTCAAGAACTAGATTGATCAAAGCTAGCTAATAAGAACGGGGTACATAAGATACATATACTCAAATAACTCAAGAGAAACAATTGCAATCTCAGATTCAATAACTCATAGAAAAGATCCACCACATAGGAATTACAACGGTGCCCGTAATCATGTGAGGCAGCTCATACGGATCTAATTAGTGAAGCACATAGAGAGAGAGAGATACTAGTGCTACTTCCATAAACCCATAGCCCTGGGGTGGACTATTCCCTCTTCATGGAGATGTCGATGGAGATGACGTTGGAGGGGTAGGAGATCACACCGGCGGCGCCCCGCCGGAGTTTTCCCCCTCCAATCTGGAACTTCAGGTCTCTGTTTTGGTGTTTCGGTGTTTCGGCGGCGCTCTCCTCCGTAAGGGTACGGGGGACCCTTTTTATAGTCGGTTTTAGGTCAAGACGGAGTCGGTAAGTCGAAGATGGAAGGAATTGGGGCCACAGGGGCCAAAAGGGGGCCTCTCACGCGGCCAAGGAATCTGGCCGCGTGGAGGGTCCTCTTTTGGGGCTCCTTGCCCAATTCTCGTGGATCCTTCGCCCGCAAGTCTTCTCCTTCCAAGAAAATGACCCTCGCAGATTTTCAGGTGATTTCGCGGAAGTTTGCCCCATGAAACGTTAAAAATATAGAAAACGGGGTTTCTGACAGGCAGGGTTAATTCCATAAAAGTTGGGGGACTTTATAATTTAACCCCAAAATACTATAAAACATTGAATTATACCCTTATATGATGCAATATGTAATAGAAAACCATGTGAAAATATGCAAAATGCATTTTACATGCATCAGTAATCGATTGCATAAAGCGATGTTGATACAAAAATTTAATAAAGCGGCGTTCCAAAATTTAAATAACATGCTAAAATGCTCTACTAAGTATTAAACAATTAATAACTGTAGTAAAACATGGTATGAAAGCATGTAAAGGGAGATATTATGCTAAGCGTGTTTGAAACGTGAAAATTGGCCCTAAAAATGACTTTCCAAATTTATTGAATGCCCAAATATAGAATTTCAGCAAAAACAGACTAATTCAGGGGTTTATTGGTACAGTTATTCAGCAGGAATGAAAAGTACGCAATTCTGAAAAAATCCGGGTGCTAAAACGTCAAATTTCCGCGCGGGCTGTTTTCGGTTCAGCCCGTATCGGCAGCAGGCCGTGAACGGGCCAAAGGAAATCGGCCGAAGCCCACCAAGCGCCCAGCACGCCGTCCGCCTCCTCTTTTTTTTTCGCGGGCGAGCTGGACAGGTTTGGGCCGCATGCGGCCCGTCGGCTCGGCCGCGTCGTGGGCCGGCCCGGCTCGCGCGTCCCTGCCAGGAACCGCAAGGGTCCCGTCGCAGAGGGCGGCGGCGGCGCCGTTGCCACGGCTGCGCCCGCCGGCGGCCAGCGGGGCCACGTGACGAGGCGGTGGGGCGTGGCATGGTGGGTGCCGGCGGGGCGGCGGGGGCGTCCGCGGCCGGCCGAGCCCGAGGCGGCGGCGCACGCGCGCGCACGACCGATCCATCGCTCGAGGTCGCGGCGGCGGCCGGCCTCCGACGGGCTCGAGGCGGGCGAGCGGGGGCAGGGATGGCCAGCAGGGCATGGGGCGCGGGTGGCGCGCGGCCGGGGCGTTGCCGGGGTACGGCCGTCGCGGATTGCCGGGGCGATGCGGGTGTGGCCGGCGTGGATGGCCGGGGCGGCGCGGTTGGTCGCCGGACGTGCGCTCGCCGGCCAGCAGGGCCGCGGCGGCGGGGCCACGGGGGCGGTGCGGCCGGCGCACGGCCAGCAGGGCTGAGGCGGCGGAAAACACGGGGCAGCGCGACCGTGCTGGCGGCCGGCGACCGGCGTGGTGCTCGTGCCACTGTGGCGGTGCATAAAAGAAAAACGAAAATCGCAATCATCATCACATTCATCCGGAACGGTGACGGCGCATAGCACGGCCGGTGCATTTGCGGCGGTACCGAGATCATCTGGATCACGTCCGTACCTACTCTCTGTAATAGAGTCAACAAATCCCCCTTGGATCCGAGAGAATCGACATTGGTCGGCACTACAGATCTGATCTAAAAATTACGCCAAACGGAAAAACGGAAAGGAAATTTCGTTACGGCTCCATTTTTGCGATCAGGTCTGAGTTATACCTTCGCGATTTTTGCAGAAAGCCTGCTCGGTGCAGGCACGGTGCAGGCTCGACGGAGAGACACGTGCTGATAACGTGCTACACAACCCCTGCCGGCTGACCGGTCCCGAGGGTGTGCGACGTAGACGAAGTAGTCGAAGGCGAAGAACAACACACGTATGGGAAAGTAAATGACACAGGGGAATAGGCAAGATCTCTTTATTGATGTGTTTCTGGCAACCAGCTACATACAATCTTTGCCTCGTTATATAGGAGGGATGAACTAGATGGATAAGTACCTACTTATCGTGAAAAGGGACCAGGTAAAACGTGGGCTGGGTAGACCCACCGCGAGGGCTACCCGTCACGCTAGTTCGGTTCCGTAACACTCAGCACGGTTTTGGTTATGATTCTTCAGCTTCAGAATGTACTATGTCCACAACCAACTACCCGGCCTTGTTTCCTGTTCCCATCGATCGTGTGCTGTTCAACGTACAGTTTTTAACAGCTCAGGCCCGGCGTTTGATGGGTATTAATTTGAATTAACGATGGATATGTTGAACTATAGGCATCCTGTGTAGCACGTATATAATATTACTCCCACCTATCCAAATTAATTCTCCTATCTAAATAAATTATCGCTGAATCGAATATAACAACATATCTTTTTAGTGTTAGATACATCCGATTCAACGACAATTAATATGGATCAGAAGAAGTACTAATTAAATGATAAAAAAAAAAGTCCAAACTAACAAATCAAATACAAGGTTTTGAGTTGTACTTCCCAACCCTAACGTTGACACCCTTTAGATTCGGTTGCCGCAACTCTACCATCATGGGACCGGCGGGTAGCCACATTCTCATGTATCTTCTATTACGTATGCAGATTTTTTTGGGTCAAATTTTTATGCCGTGACCATGTGCTCTCTACGCATATTTCCACTGTTTGAGGATCTTGGGAGTTTGTTGCCACATCGGTCTACATGGATGACGCGTTGGATCCTATCGGTCGGCGCCATTGTTGGTAACATCCATCATCGTCTTCTCCAACACTCCCTTCTTTCAAGTCTTTGTGAGCATAGTCGTTGGCATGTCTAGGGCCGGCCCTGGGGGTAGGCAGCGTGTGCGGCCGCCCCGGGCCCCAAAAATCCAGGGGCCCCACCTAGGTATTGCTATATCCTTACGTATTGTTAGCTTAATGAGAAAAAACTAAAAAGCCTTTGGGCTGATGGGCTGTATGGTGCGTTCGAAGGGAATATGCCCGACATGCAATAATACAGTAGTTATTACCTTATTCCTTGTTTATGATAAATGTTTATTTCTCATGCTAGAATTGTATTAACCGGAAAGGTTGATATATGCGTGTCTAATAAACAAACAATGGTTCCTGGTAACGCCTCTTGTTCAACTAGCTCGTTGATTAACTGATGATCAAGGTTTCCTGAACATTGGATGTTGTTAATAACGTGGTCGTATGATTGGTAGAATGATGTGATGAACATAGACCCAAAGTGAATATAGCAATGCGATCAGGTCATTAAGTTTACATTGTTGTATCAAACGTACGAAGTAACTCTAATCCTTAGACCATGAGATCATGTCAATCACTAACACCGGAAGAGTGCTTTGATGTTATCAAACGTCACACTGTAACAGGATGACTATAAAGGTGTCGTTGGGTATTCGGAAAGTATTAGTTGAGGCTCATGGATCAAGAGTGGGATTTATCCATCCAAATGACGGGGAGATATACTCTGGGCCCTCTCGGTGATATCACGTCGACATAGCTTGCAAGAACGTGACTAGGTCACAGGGATATCATATCACGGAACGAGTAAAAGAGTACTTGTCGGTAACGAGATTGAATTAGGTATGGTTGATACCAATAATCGGATCTCAGATAAGTAAAATATCGCGAGACAAAGGAAATTGGTTACGACGTTTATGGTTCACACGATCACTAGATTCATCGTTGAATTTGTAAGAGTCATTACAGATCTCCAGGTCACACTGTTGACTACTGATCGGAGAGGTGTCTCGATCATGTCTACATTATTCATGAACCGTAAGGTGACACACTTAAGGTTTGATGACACGATTGAGTGGATACGGAATATCGGAGAAAAGTTTGGACAATACCGAAATTATTTCGGGGAATATTAAAATAGTCACCAGAATTGTTTCGGGGAATATTGAAATAGTTCAAGGTGGTATATGTTAATATTTGATTAACAAATAGTTCAAGGGGTAAGTGTTAATGTTTGTTAATAGGATTAACAAATATTAAAATAAAGAAATGAAATTGTTTTAATTATTTACTAAATAAAACCCTTGGAATTTTGAGTCGAAATTGATGAGAGAATGAGTGGGTTGAGAGGAGACTCCACCCACATGATGAGGGGAGAGTTGGAGGCACCAAAATTTCGTGGTTGCCTCCCCTCCTATATAAAGAGGGGTTGGACCTCCCTCTCCCCACACACTCTGTGTCATCTCCACCTCCCTCCTCTCACTGATCCACCTCATGTTCATGCGCTTGGCGAAGCCCTGAACGAAGTTTTCTCCACCACACCACGTCGTCGTGTTGCCGGAGTTCTGAGGGATCCTCTACTTCCGCTGCCCCGCTGGATCGAGGGAACGGAGGTCGTCATCGAGCTGTACGTGTGACCGAGTGCGGAAGCGCTGCCGAATTACAGCGCTCATCTTTGCGATTTTGAGATCGATGTGAGTTCGACTACATCACCAATGAGATTTGATCTCGTAACGCTTTGTTTCTTCGAGGGTAGGTTCTCCTTAAGACTTTATCTATGCCTGTTCCTTATATCTCCTAGATTAGATCTTGGCCCTTCGGGTATCTCTCACGTAGGAATATTTTTGTTTTCTATACAACAAACCCTTCAGTGGTATCAGAGCCGGATCTATGCGTAGATGATTTGTTCGGGTAGAACACATAGGTGTATGTGGGCGTTGATGATCATGTTATTTCCTCCTTGAGTATTTTTATGATCTTAGTGGCATAGTTGGATGGACCTGCCCTAGACTAACGTTACGTGTACTATGTACGCGAGACCTGTCTCACTTGTGGATGAGGGGGTGTCCATTTCTCCTACTATAGTTAAGATCTAATCTACGAAGTGTTGTTAAAAATATGATTATCAACGTTATGGTTCATGTTCGTAGGTATGAACGGTTCTATTCTCGAAAGCCCAAGCCACGTAAAATATGCAAAAATAAATTAGAGACGTCTAACTTGTTTTTGCAGGGCATGTAATGTGATATGGCCATGTTACGAATTTGATGTATGAGATGATATCTTTTGTAAATTATTGACATACCGGCAGGAGCCATCTGGTTGTCTTATTATTTATGGCATGCGTGTTGTATGTCATATCCATGTGATATGTTGTAATTTTGATGAAAAATCAAGATGGAGGTGCCACAGACCTTGGTGCCACACCGGTGGAATGATGGAGATCATACCATGATGCACAAGATGGAGATCAAGTGCAAGAAGGACCATATCATACCATATTATCCATGTATGTGATGTTAATCCTTCTATGCATCTTATTTCGTTTAGATCGCAACGGTAGCATTATAAGATAATCCCTCTCACTTAATATAAAGATAATAATGTGTTCTTCCTTAGTATGCACCGTTAAGAAAATTCGTCGTTTTGAGACACCATGTGATGATCGGGTGTGACAGACTCAACGTTTGCATACAACGGGTGCTGGCGAGCCTAGCATGTACAAACATGGCCTCGGAACACACGCAATACTACGGTTCTACTTGGCGACCCTAACATGTACAGACATGGCCTCGGAACACATAACCGAAAGGTAAAGTATGAGTCATATGGAAGATATGATGAACATGTCGATGTCTGCCTTTCCAGCTGCATCATCTCACGTGATGATCGGTTTTGGTATAGTGAATTTGGTTTGTATAATCACTAAAACGACTAGAGTGATGTTGTTTTTGAGTTGGAGTTCACGTAGTAATTTTGAACTAAGTTGAACTTATTTTATTATGAAGAACCAATCAAAATGAATTTGCACAAATTGTAGTATTTATTGGCATCCATAAACTACCTTACACTTAAATTGCTAATTGAGATATAACTGTTATGATCTGGTAAAAATCATTTAAGATTGGTACCGTATTAGTGAATTTAAAATTGAGTCATATTGTAAATTTTCGGTATTTCCTACCTAGCTCCATTTGATTAATGATTGATTTATCTAGAGAGCAAATAATTCCTACTTAGAATCCAGTGTCATGCTTGCTTCCATAATACTTTATCTTTAAAAGAACGTTTTGTTGATCAAGGTGATTTAGGAACTGAAAAGAATTGTTTTCAGAAACAATCAAGTGAAAGATATATTGATATGTAGAAACTTTTTTGTGGCAACATGACTAAGTATAATTTAGTGTGACAATGTATTTTTATATTATTTGAATATATGCAATGATTAAATATGCTAGGCGTTTGAATCTTCCAAGAAGTTGGGCGCTAATATTATCCTCTAAATTCCCTCCTTCGAGCTATAGTAGCTTCATCACAAAATTGTTATGATGGTATGGATTAAAAGTATGGGTAAAATCGTTTACCTTGCTTGAGGATTGCTAAGAGTGGAATCCGGAAGAATTCTATTAATATGGTGATATTAGTAGAACAATCAAACTCAAACTATGACTCAATGGGTGATCGTATATGACTAACACTCGAAGGAAAATGTGCTAGTATGACTAGCGTTGTTTGATGTTGATTGATTCTTCTTGTAAAGAAAAGAGAATATTTAAAATAGAATTATAAAAATGTATATGGCAGAAAAGAAAATAACTGGAAAGGTCAAACTCAGAAGTATATGCTTGATATACAAATTATAGATGTATTACAAGTTAACAAAGTATTTTTGGGTATTTTGATACCATATTGGTTGGTATGAGTTGTCATACAAAGAAACACAATGCAAGAAATAGAAGAGTCTAAAAGGAACTAATAGTAGATGTCGACCATGACAAGAACAGAAATAAAGTGTTCTTATGTTTATTATCGTATCGAACCAAACATTCAAGATTTACTTTATGAACTTAATAAGTTGTTCTTCTGTTCCGGTCTTTTGTGAGAACAAATGATATTGTTTAAACTATGACCATATTACATAATTGATGGATGCTTTAATATAAATCATGTTGGTAAAGTAAACATATATAAGACTAAATTGAAGGATCGAGAGGTTAACTAGAGGGGGGGGGGTGAATAGGTTAACTACAAATTTTAACTTCTTTTTCAAGTTAACAAGGCAAAGCTCAAATATACATTATCTAGAGTATGCGACTAGATGGACAATCCTATATGTTGAGCAATTACGACTAGCACAAGGTGAGCAATATGACTAAGCTAGTAGTAACAAGTAAAGGTAAATTGAGGAATAACCGAACATAATGACGCGGAGATTTATCCCGAAGTTCACTTCCCAATGGAAGCTAATCTCCGTTGGAGCGGTGCGGTGCCACCAAAGTGGAACACCGAGTAGGCCTCAAATGCCACACCGTATCTCCTTCGAGTCCTTCCACCGATGTGGATAGGCACGAATCACTATGTTGCCGTTGAGGTTGACAACTAGAACCTTTACAAGGATGAGGCACACTCCACAAGATTGGAGGGTCCTCACCAAATCCCGAGAGCCGCCAAGACTCCGAGAAGCAAGATCCACGGGCACAAAAGCACCGGGGATATCAACAAGGCTCCGAGCTCCGATGAACTAAGAGCAACAAGATTCCTAGCTCCAATGAACTAAGAATGACAAGATCCCTATGGGATGAGTGGGTGGATTTCTAATCGGCTCGGTGGAGTTGTAGATCGGGGGTGACTCCTTCAAATCCCAAAGTATCACGAGCTTTGCTTGGGGATTTGTGGAGTTCTTGTTCTTGAGCTTGAGCTTGGTCAATCAATGGTGGTGAGAGAGAGTGTGGGTGGGATTGACAAAGCAAGGAGGTAGGTGGAGGCGATGTATTTATACCAACGTCGAAAATACGGCCGTTAGGGGTCATTTCACCCTTCCTGCGCCCCACCCCGGCCTAGGGGCCGGCCTGGCCGGCCTGGAGGCAACCAGGGCCGGGCCAAACCCACCCCGGCCTGGGTGCCGGCGTGGGAGCCAGGGGAGGCCGGCGTGGGCGCGGCCAGCACGGCCTGGGGCCGGCGTGGAGCTGGGGGGGAGGCCGGACCCCCACCCGGGCGCCCCGGCCTTGAGGCCGGCCTGGGGCCGGCATGGGCAGAGGGGCGAGGCCGGCCCCCCACCCGAGCGCCCCAGCCTGGAGGCCGGCCTGGGGCCGGCGGGGGCAGAGAGGCGAGGCCGGCCCCCCACCCGAGCGCTCCGGCCTGGAGGCCGGCCTGGGGCTGGCCAGGAGGCCGGCCACCCCTTTGCCTTCTTCTTTTTACCCTTTTTCTTCGCCGTTTCTTTTCTCCTCTTTCTCGTCTTTTCCCGTAACTTTTTCTCACACATTGCTGAACCTTGCAAGACATTTGCGGGTCGATATTTTCTGAGTACACTTAGCAGAGCACATTAGTCTATCTATATGTTGTAATCAAACACTCAAAACAGGATTTAGAACCTATGTTCTTTCAATCTCCCCCTTTTTGATGTTTGATGACAACATACGGATTTGCATAATAGATAATTTTGCATGGCTATTTGTGAGAGAAATAACATATATTCGTACTCCCCCTATTTGTGTGCCCATAACAATTGACATGTATATTTGATAATCATGATGATGTTGAGACTATAACATATTTATGTGAGGTGCAAGAAATTAGTTCAACCATGATGTTTACCCTTGAAGATATACATGTATGAACAATAATGTTTACTACTAGGAAGATCTTACCATACCATTCTTCTTACGAATAATAACTTCCCTCAATATGGCTTCAACTCATTGAAATAGTGAGTGGATGAAATAACTTGATAATCTTGTTATGATCTTCAATAACCATTGTCACACACATAATAGAGAGTACGATAGATAATTAAAGACATAGTCTTACAATAACACCAAGGTTCACAAACCACACAAATAGTTTCAACTAAAAAGCAAATCACGAAGATAAGACGCAAATGAATGCATGTGATGCAATGCTATGCGTGAGTGTTTCTCCCCCTTGGCATCATACACCAAAAAGGGAGAAAAAATGCAACCCGATCACTCGTCGCCCATCTCCTCCTCATCCTCATCCTCATGGAAGCCCTCTGGAGGAACCTGACTGGAGCTAGCCTCAGCGGTGGTGTAGGGCCCCGCAAAAGAGCCGAGAGAACTAACATCATCTCCACACCAATAAGTATGCTTAGACTTCCACTTCTCCTCGGCAATCTCGTCGGAGCTGGAAGGACTAAGAGGAATCTTGAGGGCAGTTTGGATGGCGCACTGACGGCGACTAGAGGCCTTCCCTTTGCGATAGGCCTCATAATCTTGATGTTGCTTATCAATGAAGAAGCAATTCATCTTCTGAAGAATCTTCTTAAGATTAAATGTCTCAGGAGCAGGAGAAGGTGAAGTAGAGCGGCGAGTAACTGACTCGGTGCGGGTGCGCTTAGGCCTTGGCTCATGAGCAGTCTCAATGGGAGCATCATACATAAGAATGTTCTTCTTTGGAGTCACTGTGGCATAGTTGTTGAGGAGACCTTCGGGGATGCGGGTCTCAATAAGACGCTGAATGTATGAGCCATAGATGGGTACCCGCTTCTCCTTAACCACACTCTGCATCTCCTGCCACATGTAGTCCAGTACATCCAATTGCTTCTTTGCTTGCATCCGAGACTCAATGTGGAAGAGAAGGTTGATCATCCACTTGCGTACCTCGCCCTTCTCACCATATTTGGCGTTGATAGTGTTGCGAAGAATGGCGTGTATCATGTACCAATGCTCAGAGAAGAACTTGATCTTAGGAATATGCACGGTGCCGGTACCGTCGGGATAGCAATGACGAATCCCATCCTTGGCCTTCATAATCTTGTTGGACTCCCCATGAATGCGGAAATAGTATGTATAGTCAAAATGATATTCGGGGATACCCAAGATAGCACCAAACTCATCCATAGTAGCCTCACACTTGGTGCCACCGCTCATCCATATCAAAGTACGCGGGAGACGCGTGGGACCACCAGAGGAGAAGTGAACGGTGGAGTAGAACTCCCTGAGCAACTCTGGAGAGAACGGATGAGCAAGTGTGTCACCCATGAGAGGAGTGATGTTGTGGTAGTCCATGATGGTCATAACTTCAGGCCACTTGTTGCGAGTATACTCAATGTCAAAGAAGTGTTGATCCACGTGAGTGTGCTGTAGCTTGCCAAGAATAAATTCATGCATGACTTGATGCATCTTGCAATAAAACAGAGGATCCGAGCACGTCCTTTGACCAAACTCATAAGGATTAAATTTCAGCCTAGCTTCCTCAAAATCAGCGGTACTGAGGCCACCCCAGTTTCTGATCACAGGCTCCTTCGGATTGATTGGAAAGGTGGGAGCATTTCTCCGTGAGGGAGTGGAACCAGCAACCTCCAAGGCACTCTTCTTGCGAGAGGTGCGAGGACGGAGAGAGCGAGAGTCATCATCGTGGGGAGGAGAAGCACCTGAAACATATGATGCATGGAGATGGAACATGATAATGAGTGCACATGGTCGTTTGTTTTATGTGAGAGAAACAAAAATTAAACCATGAATCTATGGGACAATGACATGGTAAACGAAATACTAGCCCAATAGTTAGTGAAAACAAGATGAGGGGTGTGTGCATATTATCATATCATGTGGATAAAATTGTTTGATGAGAAACAAAAATATTTGGCATTGAAGCATACGAACGACCATGAGGATGTAAAAACATGTTTAAGTTATATTATACACACTAGGTCACAAGGATAGAACAATTGTATCAATAATAGGAAAAGATTAAGATGTAGGCATGGTCACTTATGAAGGGGATGTGCAAGGCTAGGTGAGACATGGTATCATAGGACTAGGTGAGCAACATCATGGCATAAGCATAAGAATATAAGGAACACATGTCATGAATAAAACATAATTGAACATAGTGGTATGAACCCTAGTATTAATAGTTGGAGAGAAAAAAAACTTAGCATATGAATCCTAGTACAAGCACACACATGGATGGCACTAACATACACATAATACATAGAATAGCCCATAGAAAAATTACCCGAGTTCGAAGCCATGGTCAAGCAAAAACCACTAGGAAATCAAGTGTCCCGATCTCCTCCAATAAGGGGTTAGTGAGAAATCCGTGTGGAGGAGAGGGAGGAGAAGGCCGAGGGCTTGCGGATCCGTGAATTTGGGCGGTGGGGAGGAGCTAGGGAGGTGGGGGGGGAGGGGGGTAGGGTAGAGCACCTAAGGGCTCTAATGGAGATGGATGGAGGAGGAAGAAGGGTGGTTGGTGGGGGGGTGGGGGGGGCTGCGTGCGTGTGTGCTAAGTGTGCGTGGGGTGTGGGGCGCCACCCCGGCCTGGGGCCGGGCGGGTGGCCGGCCTGGCCGGCCGGGTGCGTGCGGTGCGGGGGGAGCCCGGCCTGGGGCCGGTGCGCGGGGGGGGGGGGGGGGGGCGCGAGGCCGGCATGGTGGCCGAACGCCCCGGCCTAGCCCCCGGCCTGGGGCCGGCTCGGCGGCGGCTAGGGCCGGGGTGGGGTGTGCACGCGAATATTTTTTTTTTGTTTTGCTGTTGGGGAGGGCTAGTGTGTGTGTGTGTGTGTTTTTTTTTAACTAAATAACACACGATTAACCTACCCAACTTATCAACCCACAACACACAAACAAATGAACAATATTGCAATTCAAGAAATTTTCATGAAATATAATCTAACAACATTTTCTTGAGTTTGTTTCGTAGAGCACTTTTATTTGACCATGTGCACGGATGATATGAGAATGATGACATGCATAGGATGTTTTCATTTGTATCCAATGGGGAGAAAAAAAATGAGAAAACGAAATGAGCAACATTGGATACTAATGAAATATGAAATCAAATAGAGAGGCAATTGAGTGAATACTCGAACACAAATGTTGGATGGAAAAATGGGCGGTGGCCGTAGCCACCATGTATGAGTATGTTCGATATGACACCGCGAAGATATATCTTGGGTGCATTGTCGAGACTCATCATTTAAGCATATGATGTCATTAAAAATGATCATTTAGGCATGATTTGTTTATTTATGCATAATAAAGGTAGTGTTGGCTCATTGATTGAGCTACACTCCCCCTATATCTATGCGTGCATCTAAATCCAAATAAGAGTCTAGTAGGGGTGTGTATGCGAGATTTTCAATCAACTAAAATTGCTTGCACATATGATGTTGAGCTCACTCCTCAACTCCTTGAATCTCTTCACATCTAGAGGCTTGGTAAGGATGTCGGCAAGTTGATCTTTGGTGTTGACATAAGAGAGTGAGATATCACCATTGGCCACATGATCCCGAATAAAATGATACCGAATCTCAATATGCTTGGTCTTGCCATGAAGTACCGGATTGTGACCAATCTTAATGGCACTCTCATTATCACATAAAAGAGGCATTGTCTTAATCTTAATTCCAAAATCCTTAAGACATTGCCTCATCCATAAGAGTTGAGAACAACAACTTGCGGCGGAGATATACTCCGCTTCCGTGGAGGAGGTGGCAATACAATTTTGCTTCTTGGAAGACCAACACACGAGAGACCTACCAAGAAATTGGCAAGCACCCGAGGTTGATTTTCTATCCACCTTGTCACCTCCCCAATCCGCATCCGAGTATCCCACAAGATCAAAAGTTGTGTTTGATGGATACCAAAGACCATGAGTTGGAGTGTCAACCAAGTACCTAAGAATCCTCTTGACCGCAATCATATGGCTTTCCTTGGGGTTAGATTGAAATCTTGCACACAAACCCACACTAAACATAATGTCCGGTCTAGATGCACAAAGGTAAAGCAAAGATCCAATGATGGATCGATAAAGTTTGGGGTCTACCGGTATACCTTCATGATCCAAAGAGAGATTTGTGGTTGTAGGCATTGGATAAGGTAATGGTTTGGCATTTATCATATCGAATTTCTTGAGCATGTCTTGAATATATTTGGCTTGACAAATGAAAGTCCCTTCATGATATTGCTTGATCTCAAAACCTAGAAAGAATTTTAATTCTCCCATCATAGACATCTCAAATTCACTTGTCATTAGTTTGGCAAATTGATCTACAAAACTCACGTTAGAGGATCCAAATATAATATCATCAACATATACTTGGCATACAAAGAAATGTCCATCTACACTTTTGGTAAAGAGAGTGGGATCAATTACCCCAAGCACGAAACCACGATCTACTAAGAACTCCTTTAAGTGATCATACCAAGCACGTGGGGCTTGTTTGAGGCCATACAAAGCCTTATGGAGGAAGTAGACATGGTTAGGATACTTGGGATCCTCGAATCCCGGAGGTTGTTTAACATATACCATTTCATTTAAAGGTCCATTTAGAAAGGCACTTTTAACATCCATTTGATGCAAGATGAAGTTATGACTAGTGGAAAATGCAAGTAATATACGAATGGATTCAAGCCTAGCTACGGGAGCGAAAGTTTCACCGTAGTCAAGTCCTTCGACTTGAGAGTAGCCTTGAGCAACCAATCGTGCTTTGTTGCGAATCACTTGCCCATGAGAATCTTGCTTATTCTTGAACACCCATTTAGTTCCAATGATATTGTGATCCTTGGGTCTTTCCACTAGAGACCATACTTTGTTCCTTTAAAAATTATGGAGCTCTTCATGCATAGCTTGAACCCAATCTTCATCTTCAAGAGCATCATATACTTTGATGGGTTCAACATGAGAGACATATGAATGAATACCACAAAACTTAAGTACTTGTCCACGAGTGGAGACACTTCTTCCCAAGCCACCAATGATATTCTTTTGATATAGTGACTTTTGTTGCAATCTTGATGCTTGACGAGACATGATACGAACTAGAGCATCATCGGTATGTTCATTTGGTGGGACATCCTCATCATTTCCTTCATCAAGACCATTGTCCACCCTTATTGGAGTTCTTGGTGAAGTATCACCAAGACCACTTCCACCATTATCATTGGGTGGATCTTGATCACTTTCTTGATGGGAGATATCCACATTAAGATCTTCTTCTTGTTCTTGGTTTACCATTTGATTGGTGGTTGATGTAGAGGGCTCCACTTGCGTAGAGCTAGTTCCATCCTCATTTGCCACAAGGTGTCCCTCAATGGGTATAAGTGGACCTACACCCATTCTTCCTATGGCTATGGAGGATGGTTCATCACCTACATCATCACAATCAATTTGCTCCACTTGGGAGCCATTATCCTCATGAAATTCCACATTCATAGATTCTTCAACACACCCGGTGGATATGTTGTAGACTCTATAAGTGTGGGAGTTCGTGGCATAACCAACAAAAATACCTTCAAATGTTCTAGCATCAAATTTAGACAATCTAGTTCCTTTTATGTATACTTGGCATTTGCACCCAAAAACTCGAAGATATGAGAGGTTGGGTTTGTTACCGGTTAGAAGCTCATATGGAGTCATGCCAATCATCGGACGAAGGAAGAGTCGGTTAGATAGATGACAAGCGGTGTTGATAGCTTCGGCCCAAAAGTTATATGGGGATTTGAACTCGGCCATCATAGTTCTTGCCATATCAATAAGTGTGCGATTCTTCCTCTCCGCAACACCATTTTGTTGAGGGGTGTACGCGGCGGAATATTGATGTCTTATCCCCTCATTACCCAAGAATTCATCCATGGTGTAGTTCTTGAACTCGGAACCATTGTCACTCCTAATGGATAAGATCTTGGTGTCATATTGGCGTTGCACTTCGGTAGCCCAAGTAATAAATCTTTCTTGAGTTTCACTCTTCTTCTTGATATAGAAAACCCAAGTGTATCTTGTATAATCATCAACAATAACCAAACAATATTTCTTGCCACCAAGACTATCATATGTGGGAGGACCAAATAGGTCCATGTGAATGCGCTCAAAAGGTCTTGTTGTGGCGATGATTGATGTCTTAGGATGATTCTTCTCATACATCTTTCCGGCAATACAAGAGCTACAAGGACGATCTTTGGAAAAATTCACACTTGTTAGTCCTACCACATGCTCACCCTTCACAAGAGTTTGTAGATTTCTCATACCGACGTGGCCTAGGCGACGATGCCAAAGCCACCCCACATCGGATTTAGCCATTAGACATGTGGCGATATGTGTAGTTTCTTTCGAGAAATCCACTACATACATACCGTTTTCCACAAATCCAACAAAGGCTACTTTAAGAGAAATAGTGTGAAGGACAAGCACATGGTGACGCCCAAATACACATGTAAAATTGCATTCACAAAGTTGCAAGACGGAAAGAAGATTATAGCCAAGGGACTCAACAAGGAGGACTTTCTCAATGGATGAATCCGGAGAAATGACCACCTTGCCATGTCCCAATACCTTAAGTTGTGAGCGATCACCAATAGTTACATGAGCAAACTTGAGAAGTTGGAGTTTCAAGTCTTCTAATACTTCTTTGCTTCCGGTCATGTGTGCGGAACAACCGCTATCAATCATCCATGATGTTCCACCGGAAATGCAACCCTACAATGAATCAACTTCTTGTCTTAGGTACCCATTTTTGGATGGGTCCTTTTTTGTTAGTCACAAGGGTCTTGGGAACCCAAATAGCATGTTTGTAATCATCACCATATGAGGTGCCTACATACTTCGCATAAACATGACCATTAGTAGATTTTAGAAGCACATAGGATGGGTTATACTTTCCCGCAAAGTTGTTATGAGTAGTAGTGTTCCTAGAAACAATACTTTTAGCAATAATATCAAATTCATCTTCCTCATTAGCCAACTCCCTCTCCTTCACAAAAACAATAGAGTTAGTGGAGGGAGTTGACTTCTTCTTGTAGGCCACCTTCGATGTGGAACCAAAACCAAGGCCTTCTTTACCAACAACTCTCTTATGATTACTCAAAAGATCATTGAGGTTCTTTTGGCCTTGGATGCATGTGGCAAGGCCTTTGTTTAGTTGTGCCTTCAACCTATTGTTATCCTCAATGAGAGTTGCCTTGACACACAAAGGGTTAGTAGCACAAGAGTTTTCATTCACAATTCTAACTCCTTTTAAGGTTTTGAGCTCATTTGAGATAGTACGATGATCAATTTTAAGCTTATCAAAATCCTTAATGAGTTCATTATACCCTTGGTTAGTTGCATCATTTAAACTCATGAATTCCGTTACCTTAGCAAAAGCATGTTGACAATCAAGTTTAACTTTAGCTATGTCAATTGCAAAGGTTTCTTCAATGCTTTCTTTAAGGCAATGTGATTCATCTAGAGCTTTCTCAAGCTCCTCAATTTTATTAGCATCATCACGAGAAAACTTTTCAAGTAACATTATTCTCTCCTCATGTTCATCAATGAGGCCATGTGCCTCACTTAATTGATCCATGAGAGAGACAAAGATGGATTTAGTTTCTCCTTCTAGTTTTTCAACAAAGTTTGTCAAGGGGTCTTCCTCGACACAATTTAGTAGTGAAGGAATAGAGGAGTTAGCAAGTTTAAGTGTAGGAGTCACCTTTGGGGGTATACCCTTGGCCATGAAGCACTTGTGAATCGAGGGGCCCTTGTTGTCATTTGGGTTGGAGAAGAGAGAGCTTAAGTTAGGAGGTATGACGCCCCTAGCCATGGCCGCCATACCTACTTGTTCGCCTTCACCATCACTCTCTTCACCACCGGAGGTGTACTCGACTTCTTTAGCAATCATTGCCCTAGGAGGGCCTCTCTTGATGAAGTTCTTGGACTTGGGAATGAAGGTGGATTTCTTGATAAGTCTTCCTCCATTCTCAATTCTACTCTTGAAGGGACACTCGGCAACGAAGTGCTCGGAATCTCCACAATTGAAGCAAGTTCTTGCTTTCTTCGTGCTCGAGGATTCCTTTCCTTTGTTCTTGGTGGAATTGGATCTAAAGTCTCCTTTCTTCCACCACTTGTGTTGAGCAAGAGCCAAGCATTCTTCATGTGATGTCCTCATTTCTTTCTCGGAGACCTCATGAGTAGAGCCACCATCATCACTCGAGTCATTATCTTCATGGGGAATGACCTTGGCCTTCAAGGCAAGAGATGCTTTCTTTGCTCCGTTCACACGGGCCATGACATCATCGGAGGTTTGTTTCATGACCTTGAGAGTGATAAAAAGACCTAGGACATCATTGGGGGATAGGTCCAAATAGTCGGCCCTTGCTTGTACATTCATCACCATGTTTTCATTGTATGGCATCAAGGTGAGTAGGAATTTCTCCTTAACCCAATTCTCCGTACAATCCGTGAATCCACTATCTCTCATATCATTTACAAGAGCCTTGAGTCTTCTAAACATGTCTTCTATGTTCTCTCCATCATAGATTGGATTAGCTTTTGAATCCCATCCATAGTGACGGGATCATCGGCCATCCTTACCTCCTCTTTAGGCGGTAAAGCCTTTTATAAAGAGACGAGGCTCTGATACCAATTGAAGGATCGAGAGGTTAACTAGAGGGGGGTGAATAGGTTAACTACAAATTTTAACTTCTTTTTCAAGTTAACAAGGCAAAGCTCAAATATAGATTATCTAGAGTATGCGACTAGATGGACAATCCTATATGTTGAGCAATTACGACTAGCACAAGGTGAGCAATATGACTAAGCTAGTAGTAACAAGTAAAGGTAAGTTGAGGAATAACCGAACATAATGACGCGGAGATTTATCCCGAAGTTCACTTCCCAATGGAAGCTAATCTCCGTTGGAGCGGTGCGGTGCCACCAAAGTGGAACACCGAGTAGGCCTCAAATGCCACACCGTATCTCCTTCGAGTCCTTCCACCGATGTGGATAGGCTCGAATCACTATGTTGCCGTTGAGGTTGACAACTAGAACCTTTACAAGGATGAGGCACACTCCACAAGATTGGAGGGTCCTCACCAAATCCCGAGAGCCGCCAAGACTCCGAGAAGCAAGATCCACGGGCACAAAAGCACCGGGGATATCAACAAGGCTCCGAGCTCCGATGAACTAAGAGCAACAAGATTCCTAGCTCCAATGAACTAAGAATGACAAGATCCCTATGGGATGAGTGGGTGGATTTCTAATCGGCTCGGTGGAGTTGTAGATCGGGGGTGACTCCTTCAAATCCCAAAGTATCACGAGCTTTGGTTGGGGATTTGTGGAGTTCTTGTTCTTGAGCTTGAGCTTGGTCAATCAATGGTGGTGAGAGAGAGTGTGGGTGGGATTGACAAAGCAAGGAGGTAGGTGGAGGCGATGTATTTATACCAACGTCGAAAATACGGCCGTTAGGGGTCATTTCACCCTTCCTGCGTCCCACCCCGGCCTAGGGGCCGGCCTGGCCGGCCTGGAGGCAACCAGGGCCGGGCCAAACCCACCCCGGCCTGGGGCCGGCGTGGGAGCCAGGGGAGGCCGGCGTGGGCGCGGCCAGCCCGGCCTGGGGCCGGCGTGGAGCTGGGGGGGAGGCCGGACCCCCACCCGGGCGCCCCGGCCTGGAGGCCGACCTGGGGCCGGCGTGGGCAGAGGGGCGAGGCCGGCCCCCCACCCGAGCGCCCCATCCTGGAGGCCGGCCTGGGGCCGGCGGGGGCAGAGAGGCGAGGCCGGCCCCCCACCCGAGTGCTCCGGCCTGGAGGCCGGCCTGGGGCTGGCCAGGAGGCCGGCCACCCCTTTGCCTTCTTCTTTTTACCCTTTTTCTTCGCCGTTTCTTTTCTCCTCTTTCTCGCCTCACACATTGTTGAACCTTGTAAGACATTTGTGGGTCGATATTTTCTGAGTATACTTAGCAAAGCACATTAGTCTATCTATATGTTGTAATCAAACACTCAAAACAGGATTTAGAACCTATGTTCTTTCATAAATGCTAAACGTTGCAAGACGTAAAAGAATTTCACTTAAATTGTGACACCAACATTTTAGTTCATATCGGAAAGGAAAACATGAAGGAACTCCATGTTAATGCACTTCCAGAGTCTTTTTATTTTTGAATAAATTATCGCTTGTGAGACCTCTTCCAAAAGATGACTAGAATTTCGTTCATAGACCAAAGTAGAATGGACGACTAATTTAATGGAGATTGTACATATTGATGTATATAGTCCATTACGTATAGTCATGTGTGGTGGATTAATTTTACTTCATAAAATTCCTTCGATGATTTGAGTAGATATATGATTATATCTATTTAAAGAGAACGGAGTTTGACATTTTTGAATTGGTTCAAACTATTGTTAGTATTAAGTAAAAATCATCATAACAAGATAATGAAATATTTATGATTGGATCATAAAAGGACAAAGTTTGAGTTATAAGTTTATCAAAACATCTGAGGAGTTGCAGAATTGTTCTACAACTATAGTTCTCGAATAACCCACATTAGTTTTGGAGTGTTCGAGAGACAAAATCAAACCTTGTTGGACATAGTAAGATAAATAAAATTTCATTATAATTTTGTAGTTTATACATTAGAGACAACCGTTTTGACACTGAAAAGAGCGCCATCATGATCCGTTGAAATTGACACCATATAAGTTATGGCTTGGGTAGTGACCCGAATTGTCTTTTTCTTAAATTTTGGTATGCATAGCATGTGTAAAATGTTTACAGCCAAAATAGGATATATATGTGTTTATAAGGTTATCCCAACGAATCCATTGGGTACTTCTCCTATTATCGACCAAAGACAAATGTTGTTTGTCAGAAAGGGTTGATTTCTCGACAAAGTAGTTCTTGCAAAACAAGTGAGTGAGAGGACAGTACAAACTCAACGAGATTAGAGAATCTTTGTTACCATGTCAAGAGTAGCGCATCACTGGAAGTTGTTCTGGGGTTTCCTATTTTGACAAAGTAAAATACACTACATGTGTTGTAGATACTTCGAATGAGTTTGTGAGCTGAACCAGAAAAGTCCTAAAACTTTGTAATTAGACCAACTTGTGGTTTCAGAGTAAAGTGTTGTTTTGACAACAAAGGACCTGTAACTTATAAAGAAAGCAAATGATGGGCCCTGACTTCATAAAATTGGCTATGAGTCATATATCCGCGATAGTATCCCTGTATGAATATCAAGTATGTGACTTGGTAGTACTTTCGATAGACATGATGCCTAACGATAGCAAACGGGTCTATATAGCAACAAAGACATGGATTTTTACATCCTTTGAAAGTTGTGCTTGTCGAAAAGATGTTTTTGACGAAGTTCAAAGAGTTGACTACTACAAGATTTTGATCTTTCGTAGTGATGCTTTAGTCTTTGCGAATAGTTCTAGCAAAAGTTACATATTATGATATGAAAGTTGAATAAGAAAATCAACTCTCCTCTCTAGGAAGTTTGATCGAGGATGTGTACTTGACACAGTTTGAGAGTTTTGTAAAATTCAAAAGGTTGCCGGATAGGTATGCAAACTTCAATGGTTGAAGTGAGCATAACAAAGTTGGAATCTTTACTTTAATGAAGTTATCAAAATCAGTTTGATTCCATCATGAACGGTAAATATGTTTGTAGAGTTACAAGAAATTAAGTGGGAGTGCTAAGACATATTTCTAATGCTTTATGTAGATGACATATGGTTGATTAGAAAATATGTATTTTAAATTAACATGGTTAAGATTTTCATTTTCATAATGTTAATAATATTAGTTTAAGATAAGGAATTAAGGTCTCACCGGTTGACCAAATATATACAAAGTCATCACTTTAGAGAATGAGTGATGTGTATAGACGCAAAGACTTGAAAATACGATAGGACCTGAACAGTTCAGAACTTTTGATGAAATTTACCACATGCGAAGCATGATAATAACACAGGAACACCATATGTGTTAAGTGCTTACAGACTAGATTATTGACTCTAGTGCAAGTGGGAGACTGAAGGGAATATGCTCGGGAGGCAATAATAACGTAGTTATTATCTTATTGCTTGTTTATGATAAATGTTTATTTCTCATGCTAGAATTGTATTAACCGGAAACATTGGTACATGTGTGTCTAATAAACAAACAATGGTTCCTAGTAACGCATCTCGTTCAACTAGCTCGTTGATTAACTGATAATCAAGGTTTCCTGATTATGAACATTGGATGTTCTTAATAATATGGCCATATCATTGGTAGAATGATGTGATGAACATAGACCCAAAGTGAATATAGCAATGTGATCAAGTCATTAAGTTTACATTGTTATATCAAACATACGAAGTAACTCTAATCCTTAGACCATGAGATCATGTCAATCACTAACACCGGAAGAGTGCTTTGATGTCATAAAATGTCACACCATAACAGGGTGACTATAAAGGTGTCGTTGGGTATTCAGAAAGTATTAGTTGAGGCTCATGGATCAAGAGTGGGATTTATCCATCCAAATGACGGAGAGATATACTCTGAACCCTCTCGGTGATGTCACATTGACACCGCTTGCCAGGACATGACTAGGTCACAGGGATGTCATATCACGGAACGAGTAAAATAGTACTTGTCGGTAACGAGATTGAACTAGGTATGGTTGATACCAATGATCGGATCTCAGACAAGTAAAATATCGCGAGACAAAGGAAATTGGTTACGACGTTTATGGTTCACTCGATCACTAGATTCATCGTTGAATGTGTAGGAGTCATTATGGATATCTAGGTCCCGCTATTGATTATTGATCGGAGAGGTGTCTCGATCATGTCTACATTATTCATGAACCGTAGGGTGACACACTTAAGGTTTGATGACGCGATTGAGTGGATACGGAATATCGGAGAAAAGTTTGGACAACACCGAAATTATTTTGGGGAATACTGAAATAGTCACCGAAATTGTTTCGAGAAATATTGAAATAGTTCAAGGTGGTATATGTTAATGTTTGATTAACAAATAGTTCAAGGGGGTAAGTGGTTAATAGGATTAACAAATATTAAAATAAAGAAATGAAATTGTTTTATTTATTTATTAAAGAAAACCCTTAGAATTTTGAGTGGGAATTGATGAGAGAATGAGTGGGTGAGTGGAGACTCCACCCACGTGATGAGGGGAGAGGTGGAGGCACCAAAATTTTGTGGCTACCTCCCCCTCCTGTATAAAGAGGGGTCGGACCTCCCTCTCCCCATACACTTGGTGTCATCTCCACCTCGCTCCTCCCGCTGATCCACCTCATGTTCATGCGCTTGGCGAAGTTCTGAATGAAGTTTTCTCCACCACATCACGCCGTCGTGTTGCTGGAGTTCCGAGGGATCCTCTACTTCCGCTGCCCCGCTGGATCGAGGGAATGGAGGTAGTCATCGGGCTGTACGTGTGACCGAGTGCGGAAGCGCTGCTGGATTGCAGCGCTCATCCTCGCGATCTTGAGATCGATGTGAGTTCGACTACATCACCAACGAGATTTGATCTCATAATGCTTGTTTCTTTGAGGGTATGTTCTCTTTAATACGTTATCTATGCCCGTTGCTTTCATATGTTAGATTAGATCTTGGCCCTTCGGATATCTCTCGCGTAGGAAATTTTTTGTTTTCGATGCAACGAACCCTTCAACATTGCCATGGAGGCAAGCGGCCACGCGCACACACGTACCATATTAGCAATCGCTGATTCCTGACCAGCCTTCGGTATCAGAAAAAAATAATAGGGATCGATTGAATCAAATCGTGTCCATCGCCGATACCCATCCAAGATCGCCGCCACACAGGCGTTCGGCGCGCTCCGTCGTCGATTGTAGGTAATGAACTAATTATCCAGAGTTTCAGACTACCGTCATAGAGATTTTTCAAGCATATCAGAAAAATTGATTGCTATCCTAATACCTACATTGCTTATAGCATCTTAATTACCGGTCACATCGGCTTAAAGAAGCTTTTCAGCAAACAATGACTTAACAAAGGTTAAATGGTTTGTCGACATTATGAATCGAGAATATATTATTGGATGACATTCACACCGGCCCTATTACAAGTAACGTTGCATTGAAAAATCTTAGAAGAAAATTTTAAAAAGCCACAAAAAATGCCAGGACCGGCCCTGGGGATGTCCTTGTGATACTAGTCCATCTCCCTGCTCTCGTGATGGTTAGATCATGGTGTTGTGGCTGCCGACATACTTGGCACAATGGCCGATTCCTAACGTATGTACTATCTAATATTTCGGAGTCTCAACAAGTTTCATCTCCTCTGTAGGTCTTCTGCAGGAACTATGGTAGATGCATTTATCGATGTTGTTCCATGCCAGCAAGAGCTATGATGTTGCTACAATGACAAATTTGGTTGCAGCGCCAGTGAGCAATTTTATGTCTAGGATGGTTGTAATTTTCTATTTAATTATAATTGGTAGACCTTCATGTGTTAGATCTAGAAATATTGACCAGGTGTATCATCACGTTCATGACAATGTTGCTTTTGAAGATAAACATGGTGATTTCTCTCAGTAGACGATATTCACTAGTTGAAGAAATAGTCATGTCTGTGTAGTTTTCCGGTGTTTGTTATCATTTCCCTTTTGCAGTCAATATTGGTGTCTTCATTAGTGACCACATTTGGTACTAGTGAATATCATCAAGACGCAGATGATGGGATCTGGAAAAGGAAGATACAACGGTAAATATATGTAATGTAGTATGCAACACACATAATCATAGGTATCCCTTTTTATGCCCCAAATCTCTAGTCAAAGAAAGGTTAATAAAACTAGGAACTAAAATTGATTTTTTTGCTTCATGACACGACCCGAAATTAAACTATTTCTTGTTTTGTTCCACATACACATAGATTTATTAACGATCAGTTTATCACCAATCTTACGATCATGATGGAGTTCTAGAGTTAGGGAGTGTGTGGGGGAGGGGTATATGAACCC
Source organism: Alopecurus myosuroides (assembly GCA_028641055.1). Taxonomy (NCBI): domain Eukaryota; kingdom Viridiplantae; phylum Streptophyta; class Magnoliopsida; order Poales; family Poaceae; genus Alopecurus; species Alopecurus myosuroides. The sequence continues at coordinate 437,008,511 of CM054059.1, read as the reverse complement.
GAGGAGATCTCGTCGGAGATACCAACGATGTTGTGGTTTATCTAGGTTTAGGCTTACAAGATGGTTAGCCTACGGCTCCTTCTACGTGTATATATAGATAAGATTATAATGTACATGAGTGAGATTGGATGTACTATACTAAGTCTTAAGAATGGAAATTTATGACTGAGATGGATTAGCTAGGCATATACTCCCTCTGTTTATAATGTAAGATGTTTTGGATGGTTCACATGTTATCTAAATCCAGACTAAAATGAGTAAATATGTATATAAAATGTGTCTAGATACATGTGTATATATATATGAATGTGGAAAAATTCTAAAACACCTTATATTATGGAACGGAGGCTTATATTATGGAACGGAGGGAGTACGTGTTTACTCGAGCACCCGCAGTGAGAAGCTGACTATTATCGGTTTCAACATCATCGGAGAAGAAACAACCCACCTTTTTTTTCCTTTTGTTAAGAACTAACCACGTACGAGTATGTTTGGGATGGAAAAATAGATCCCTTGGCAGATGGGACCAATGTCGAATCAAATATTCCGACCCCTATCCCCGCAAAAGAAGCTATCCAAACTAACAAATGAAAGAGATAAGGTTTTGAGCCATACAACCCAACCCTTGCTTTGACACCCTCTAGATTCAGTTGCCGCAACTCTAGCGCCATGGGCCGACGCGTGGCCATTCTCATGTATCTTTCGTTGTATATGCAGATTCTTGGCCAGATTTCTATGTCACGACCACGTGCTCCGAGCGTATAATTCCACAGCTCGAGGATCCCAGGAGTTTTTTGCCCCATCGGTCTTCATGGACGCCGCGTTGGATCCTGTTGCTATCCGTCGGTGTGGCTCTGTGTCCGTTGTCAGTAACATCCATCACAACACTCCCTTGTTTCAAGTCTTCATGCACATAATCTTGCGCAAGAACTATGGTAGACACATTTATCGATGTCGTTCACGCCTCCAAGATCTAGGATATTTCCACAATTACAAATTGGGTTGCAATCGTTAGCGAGAAAATTTTAAGCCTAGGGTGGTTGTAATTATATATATAATTATGACTGATAGACCATCGTGTGGTATATCTAGAATAATTGATTGGGTGTATGACCACGTTCATGACAATGTTGCTTTGAAAGATACATGTGACTTATGTAGAGTGTATTAGTAGATCTTCACCAGTTGAAGAAATATTCATGTTGGTGTAAGTTTTCAGTGTTTGTTATCATTTTTCTTTTGCAGTCAATATTGGTGCCTTCGTTGCCAACCACATTTGATACTCTAATGGTCATGAATTTACTGTAATGAGTATCCTCAAGATGCAGACGATGGGATCTGGAAAAGGAACATACGACAGTCAATATAAGTAATGTAGTATGAAACACACATAATCACAAGTATCCATTTTTATGCCCCAAATCTCTGACAAATAAAGGTTAATAAAACGAGGAACTAAAATAGAATTTTTGTTTCATGACACGGCCTAGAATTTAATAATTCTTTGTTTTGATCCACAGACGCATGGATTTAACGACGATTAATTTATCACCAATCTTATGATCATGATAGAGTTCGTGGAGTTAGCGGGTTCGGGGGGGGGGGGGGGGGGGGGGAGGATAGGAACCCGGAGACATCTCGTCGGAGATAACAACAATATTATCGTTTGTCCAGGTTTAGACTCACAAGATGGATAGCTTTACAACTGACAATACGTGTATATACAGTTAAGATTTCAATAATGTGCATAAGTGAGATTGGATGTACGATACTAAGTCTGGCAATCTGGCTAGGATGTTCCAGAAAGGGTTTATTTATAGGGTTATTTAACAGTGTGCCCTCAGTTGGTACCACGACCTCAGTTTTACCCCCAGCGCCGAATCGACCTCAGTTTTGCCCCTAGTCTGTGCGCAAGGACTCGTTTCGCTGCTCCCACCGTAACTTTCTGCCCCCGTTAGGATGCTGACCTGTGGGACCCATCATAGATCAACAGGCGCGGCCTGTGGGCCCCAGCTGTTGAGCGTTGTCGCGACTTGTGTGCCCCAGCTGACAGTTGGCGCTGCATGTGGGCCCAGCTGTTGACCGTTGCTTGCGGCCCAGTGTTAAATGAGGCCCAATGTCAACATGCAGACTACACATTATCCATTTATATTTATTAATCACTACATGCAGACTACACATTATCCATTTATTAAACCATCAAATTATTCGTATTAATAATATAAAATATGTACTGTGATCAACTGAAATTTGTATATTATCTTAGAAAACATAATGCATCACATCTCTTATATATAAATTTTGTTTACAATGTGCAGATTTCAAAGCGATAATTAGAAATATTTCAAAAAAAAGCGATAATTAGAAAGGATAAAACTTCTAAACAGTGGGTACATATTTGGAAAAATATAAGAACATAACTTTATATATAATTAAACATACTTAGAAAAGATAACTGGCCCCACTTTACATATAATCAGTGGGGCCCGAGGGACATTACATTTAATTTAAAAAAAGAAGCCCTAACTGCTCCCGCTCTGCATGCGGGAGCCCTTGCCGCCCTCCGGCGCCCTACTTCCTCCACTCCGCCGCCCTGTCCTCCATCTCCTTCTTGACGCGGGCGCGACGGTTCTCCGCCCGCATCCTCTCCTCCTCTCTCTCACGGACCCGCTTGATGCTGGCCCGGAAAGCCTTCGCGTCCTCCTTCGCCTCCTTCTTCTCCTCCGCCTTCAACTCCTTCTTCTCCAGCCGCTCCAGTTCCTTGAGGCCGCGGATCGTCTTGGGGGAGAGGTCCAAAGTCTTGAGGGCGGTGGGGGCGGTCTCGGGGCGGTGGACGAAGAGCGGCGATGGCGATCTCTCCCGTTTGGGAGATTCGATGTCCTCCGACGTATGATCGGCCTCGTACCAAGGACGATCTTTGGGGCGGTTGTCCTCGTCGGAGACCGACTCGGGGCTAGAAGGGAGAGAGTAGGAAGAAATGGTTCGGGGCTTGAAGGGAGAGAAGGCAAGGGGCTGGAGAGGGATGAGAAGATGGAGGACAAGTGAAACGGGCTATTTAAAGACACGATGAGACGTGAATTAATTGGGGTAGATGAAACAAACTGTGTGAAAATGTTGGATGCAGTGTAGAACAGTCGATGCATGGTCAAAGCGGTGTAGAACAGGCGTAGGCGTAGGCGGTGATACACGGAGTACGAGCGTGTGCATTAGGCAGTCAAAGTTGATGCGACGTTGCATGCGTGTATCAAAGAGGTGATGAGAAGAAATCCAAAGTCTCACGCCAAATCCTGCCTGGATGCATGCATTGATGCGTATCTTCTGAAAACGAGGCGTGGAGGGCTGCGTCGCTGCAAATGCGACGCAACTCGTGTTTCTGAAACAAGGCGTGCAGGGCTGCAAATGCGACGCGACGTTGTTTACTCTTTTCTTCTTCTGCGACGTTGTCTACTCTGAAAAAACGAGGCGTGCAGGGCTGCGTCGAGGGCTGCATGCACCGCGCTGGTGGGTCTCCAAGGATGCCCGAACAGCGGCAGCCTCGGCCACTGCCGCCGCCTCCTCGAGGCCAGCGCGGACCCGGTGGAAAGCCTCCTCGTTGCGCCATGTTTCGAACGAGTGGATCGCCGCGTGCTGCTCGGGCCAGATTGGCTGCCGCCCCCCCTGTGCTGTTCGGGCGCCGCCTCCTCCTGCGGCGGCTGCTGCTCGGGCGCCGCCTCCTCCTGCGGCGGCTGCTGCTCGGGCGCCGCATACTCCTGCGGCGGCTGCTCGTTCTCCTCGTAGTGAAACTCTTTGTTGCTATCGCCGTCACTGTGGCCCCGCGTCGCGGCCGCAGGTCGGCAGTACAACGGCGAGTTGCGGCAGGCACGGAGCCGGCGAGGCATCGTCTCAGGGTGTCTAGGTGAAGTGCGGCGAGGGCGATGAGAGTGAGTGCGGTGAGGGCGAGGAGATGAACGGCGAGAATGAGGAGAGCGGCGAGCGGCTAGGGGCCTTTAGTAGCCCTGGCGAGGCATTTGCTGCGCCGCGCGTGCCGTTACTCCGGCAGCCTTTGACCGACGCGGGGCCCGCGGTTTTCCGACGCGTCGCTGAACCCAGCGGGAAGCTTGGGTGTGGACTATTCAGCATAGTCAACAAATTGCGCGGTCCCACCTGTAAGTTCCGGACGGTTTCAACGAACTTGGCAGTCCCACCCGGACCCACTTCACGAAACGGAGTCTGACTCCAAACTTACCGTTCCGGCCTCTCCATAGTAGTTGCGCACGGACTATGGGCAAAACTGAGCACCATTCGGCGCTAGGGGTAAAACTGAGTAGAAGTGATCCGATGTGGGCAATTCGATAAAAAGCTCTTATTTATATGGAGGCGTCATCTTTGGCCTAGTATTCATCTTTGGCCTAGTATTCAATCTTTGGTATGGTACGATATGATTTGTTTCCAACCAAACGAGGTAATATGTCTATTTTCTACAATCACAATACAAATTTACCACATTCATCCTTATCTCCTTCAAGTATTTGCCATGACAGGAAATCCCAGGAACTCATTAATCGACTCTGTCTGCCAACATCCGTAGGGTATGTATTTCGAAGAACTTTTCGACTACTCAGCAAACATATTTGTACTCGCTCCTTTTACAATTATATTGCATTAGTCAAATTCAAATTTTGTAAATTGGATCAAATATAGAGGAAAAACTATCAATACGCATCTAGAATATAAATTAATATTATTCAAAACATCATGAAATATGTTTTTATATTATATAAATTTGATATATATAAATTTATGTTTTTTTCGTATATACTTGATCAAAATTTTAAAAATTTGACTTAATAAAAACTTAGAACGTGAAGTAAACATAAATGGAGGGCCTATTAAATTTAGGCCGACATTTGATATCGTTCATGCAGAGACGCGAACGTGTATTTTTTTTATAAGCAATGGCAATAGCGTACGTACTTGCCAGGTGGAGCATATTTGATCTAGGAGGATTTTGTACGAGCATATATTCATTCTTAAGTGTGTCTTTTTTATGCATGATTCTAAAGCAGGAGTACAAAAAACGAAACGAATTACTACAATGCCATGGTCATTGAATTCTTTCATATTTGGTGTGTTTGATCGCACCACAAAAAGGTAAATGGTTTCTTCATGAGGTTTGAGTCATTGAGTGGATGCTGAATTTCAAATTAGATTTAGTGCTAATATACCGTTAAAGAAATATCCTGCAAACTACATTACCAAGATAAAAAAAAAATTATGTATCCTTTCATTCAAAGAGCCCTCCGTGGATGCAAAGATACTCTAGCCTAGCTACAACCAGCTGTCGCCCGAGAAGAAACAACCGACAGTTTTTGTGTTAACATCCAAAATCATTCAACCACGTACGATTATACCCAGGCCGAAAAAATAGACCACTCAGCAAATAGGACCAATGTCAAATCAAATATTCCCATCTCTGTTCCAGCAAAAGAAATAACATACGGAGTATATTGACTCAGTTAAGATCGATCATGGCTACTAAATGATGCACCCATCATAATCAAGGACGGTGCACCATATGAGCGCACACAAGTCAAGCTAGCTTAGGAGTAGAAAAAACGAATTACCACAATGCCATGGTCATTGGAATTATACCAGATTTAGGGTGTTCGATTGCACCACAAAAAAGTAAACGGTTTCTTCAGGAGGTTTGAGTGGAGATACAGAATTTCAAATTAGATGTAGTGCAAATATACCGTTAGAGAAAAATCATGCAGGACTCTATCATGCGAACTAAATTAATAAGATACGACAAGGTATTAAAGATCCGACTTATTTGATTCAAAGATCCCTCGGTGGATGAAAACCCTCCGACCCATCACTATCGGGGTGGACAACATTTTCAGGTGAAACTGGGAGGCCAATAGCGCATAATCAGCTAGATCAGCTTATAGGGCCATGTTTGCGGGCCAAGAGGGGATGCTAGGGGCGAAAGAAGTATGGCGCTCTCGCCACCCCTCCCCCCTCCCCACAAATGTAAAATCTTTTTATGGTTGGCTCTCAGAGGGTTGGCGGACAGGTTGGGTCGTCGTGGCATGCCGCGCCCGGCGGCATGTGCATCCTGCGATCAGCCCCAGGAGGACATCGACCACCTCCTCCTGGGTTGTGTCTTTTCCATGGAGTTATGGTCCACCCTCAGCAGGCGTTGGGATGGTACGCCTACGGTGCCGACACGGGATAACCGGCTAGCGGATTGGTTTCCAAGTCTAAGGAGTGACCGTAACACGTGGACAGTGGCCGTGCTTACTTGTTGGTGTTCGTGGAGACACCGCAATAACGTGATTTTCGAGGGAATGCAGCCAAGGGTGGACACGGTTCTTAGATGGATAGTGGACGAGGCCGACTCTTGGAGGTCTGAACGCTTGTTTAGAGGTAAACTAGCGCAGGTGGAACGGTGGAGGGTTGGTGAGTGACCGAATTATATAAATCCGTGGATGCAAGCTTGGCGTTTCTGACATCCACGATGTAATTTGACCGGTTGGTCCCTTCTTTTGTGAAAATGATACACCTCTCAGGATGATCCTTAAAAAAACAACCCGCTGTCGTCGGAAAAGAAGCAACCGACAGTTTTTCGTTAACATCCAAAACCATTCTTCCACGTACGCTTATACCCATGCCGGAAAATAATTCCCTCGGCAGATAGGACCAATGTCAAATCAAATATTCCCAAGCTCTGTCCCCACAAAAGGAGTAACATATACTGCCTCAGTTAAGATCGATGGTGACTACCAAATGAAGCACCCATCATGGTCAAGTGAGGACAGTGCACCATATGAGCGCACGCAAGTCAAGCCAGCTTACATCAACTTGGGCAATAATTCAAGGAGGAACGCCGTTTAAGCCCACACATATAACCCTGCTTTAAAAGGAAACGGAGGAGCTACTACGCATGTCGATCGACTTATATATTGTGTGTGAGCGTGAAGGAGATGGACTATATATCTAGGCGTGTACGTGTTTACACGAGCACCTGCAGTGAGAAGCTGATCAGTATCAGTTTCAACGTCTGGGTTTATCGTGATGGTGGTGGGTGTTGGTCCCGTTACCCTCGATTGTGTTAACTTCAATCTGCTCTGGTTATTACTGAGCTGTCTACAGGGGACGACGAGAACGTATTTAAAATCTGTAACTGTTCACTCTCCAGCTAAGAATTTATAACACATATATATACGTGGTCAGGTTTACTATAGCTGAAAGCGAATCAAGGTCACTATATGTGTTGAAATTGATCAAGAGCAAGCGAGAGACAGACGACAAATGAAACAATTGTTGTCTTATTCAGTTATTCCATTGATGTTCAACATATTTATGCAAGGGGAATGGACGCGATGAGGAGATGCGTACGTTCGTGAAGGGATGCGTGCTATGTCGGTTGTCATTCTACTAACCGACATAGATTATTACATGGGAGGATTATCCCTTTTATCTAATCTACTAATTAAATCCTAACATTTCCCCGAATCCTTCTTTGTATTTACGATTGAACATCTTTGAAATCATCTCTCCTCCAAAAACCCTGTGGGAAAAAAAATGCAAGGAGTAGTGTGTATGATATGTTGCTAAAACTTCTTTAAACCCAGTGGGAAAATAAGGAGAAAATGTTGCAACATATAATGGTTGGATATGCTGTTAAAACTCCTTCAAACCCAGTGGGAAAATAAGGAGAAAATGCTACAACATATTATTGTTATTGCCTCTTTTAACTCAATGTGAAGTGGACTCGTAGAATATAGAGGACAATAAATATGTCGTGTATACCTTCCTAAAACCCCGGTGGGGAAAACGGATAGTATGACATATGAACTTATGTTGATATTACCTCATTAAAAACCTTGATGGGTACCTAGATAGTAAACTCATAAAGGAAAAAAGAGTGTAATATGATGCTTTGATCATGAATAGTACAGGAAGATACTCCCCCTGACTCTTGCATATCTCGAAGCCGTCGAATACCAATTTCAGAAATATTAAAGTTGGTAGAGACTTCATGAACAAACCAACAAGTATTTTGCATGATTTGGATTTGCAAGATGTTTATTCCCTGACTCTTCTAGAGTTCATAGGGATAAAACAATTGAGTGGCAATATGCATGGTGATATTGCTCTTGACGTATCATGTTTGCATCAATGCAACATAAGCAACATTATCTGTGTAGATAATGGTTTATGATTCAAGAGAAACAATTCCACATGACTAATGTAGTAATGTATGTGGTTTATCATTCTGTGAAGCCATATGTGTTAACGCGTAGAATCATATCTCAGAATGATTGGAAGGTGTAGGTAACACAGTCTGTTTGAAAGACGTCAATGGAGTGACAATTCTACCATGTAGGTACACATTTTGGGGATTGTAGTAGTAGCCAATGTCAATGTCTGATGATATTGGAGTTCAGATTTCTCCGAAATACGAACAATTGGTCAAGATTTTTAGTGCCTTCGAGATATCGAGAGATATTCTTGATCCCAACCAGCTATGTTAGTGGGTCCAAAGGCATTGGGATATGGAACTATATGCCCCAACATCTCTTCTACATCTTCCCGTGGTTTGAGTAAATCTTTCTCTACGTCTAGAAATCGAACAACCGGCATGGGGGATGGATATGACACGTCCATATTAAGTTTATCCAATATTTCTGACATAACCAACTTAGTGTACCATAATATTTGAGTGAACGAGTTCGAGATCTAGTCTCGAGAACTATTTTGGTTTATCCAAAATCTTCATCTCAAATTTCGTCTTGTATATGATCACGTGCTTCGTCATTCTAGGAGCAATCCTTGTGTATGACGAATACACATTGGTAATCATCATTGTAGGAGTAGTCCTTGTGTATAAGAAACTCACTGTGTCGGTTGTACCAAAATTTACCGACAACAATAAGTCATGTTGTGACTTATTGACTTTACACAATATATGTTGAATTTGCATTTCGATTCGAATTGAGATTCCTTCGGGAACCATACATGTCTAAATCTAGTGATCCACATGGATGTGTAGTCACTACATCTACCAACTACATAGATGGATGATTTTGTACTAGCAATTATATAAGTATCGGAAAGAAGGATTCCACTCTTGTCTGGAGAGTAGGTCTCGGATCTCTGCGGAAACCCGACCTTATGCTACAAGCCCTACTTTCTCACCACCTTGTTGTTTTTGTTCCGTGTCCGGAAGAAAATGCAATGAATCGCATAGAGAATTCATTTGGAAGAGCGAGGCTAATTCTGCTTAGATTGCATCCTTTGATTGTTTCAGTCCGAGTGAGTGGTTTACACTTTGCTATGGCCATAGTCTTTGGATCTGAATTCATCAAGAAGGTTGTTGGCAATCATACAAGAGAAATGTTTGTCGACGGTTGTAGGCTTTGGTTGTATGGTTCTCCAGTATCGATTGTTAGTGGAAATATCAAGCACCCTTGATGACTCTTCGTGATTTCCCAATACGCGCGAGTCTAGGTGTTCCGATGTCCCAGCCAGTGTGTGCAAGCTGAAGTTGGGTTGTGGAGGTTTCCCTTCCACTGGGTGTATACTACCCAGAAGGTGTACGTCAACGCTAGGTTAACTTTCATTTACCGACTTAGAGGATTCTTCCTCAATTGCCTTTGTTGCTTGTAGGAAGCCAGATCCTGGTTAGAGGCCGTACTACTCCCCCTCTATTTAGGAAAAAGGAGTTGAGTGGTTTTTATTGGTACCTCCACTCTTTCGGACGCATTTCTAGCTAGATTAAAGGATTTTGTAACACCTTTCAGGTCAGTAAATGAATATGGCAGGATATTTGCAGTATGTTGCGAATTTGTGAATGAACGTGGTATGAGGTGGAACGTGGAGTCCCAATCGATTTCTTGGCATTCTATGTGGTACATGAAGTCTCCCCCTAATGTCTGGAAATAATTCGTCCTTTAATGTAGCAATCAACGTACTGGGCTATGAATAGATACCCTATAAGGGGTTTAAGGTACTTGGTGATCGACGGAGATCAGTACTCAACATAGATCCCTAGTATGTGGGCCCAATTATGTATGTTGCGGTGGTGAGATCGGTACGCATGAAGTGCTTCCGAACTTACGCAGATGAGAAATGCTCGGAGGATTTCCACATATCATTTACAGAGGGGAAGCACTTCTATGTGCAGATAGTCAGTCAATATCGTGTCACACTGCTTGACTCCAACGTGAAGTTGGTAAATTGCAACTTATCAACAAAGGTCTTGCAATGAGTTTGGTCCTCTTATCTAGGGATTCATCCAAACCAGTATGTGTATGGACATATGGGACAAAGTGCTGAGCTTCAATCCTAGTGCCATGAAATAGTTGGTGGAGGCACTTGACCAAAATTATGCAGCATTGCCCATGCGAATATTTAATTCAACTTTCTAGATAACGGGCCTATAACTTATTACTTCCCTCGTTTATCTTGGCAAATGCATGGTTTTGTGTGGATAGACTACACATATGTGACCATCGTGTAGATGCATCAACAAACACCATGAAATACCTGAATGATCCAGATAGTGGTTGGATGAGACCACGAATCCTGAATGTGTTAAAGGAACCGAAGTGGTTCAGCTTTTATTTTGAGGAGCCAGAGCCTCAAAATTAGCTTCCCTGTGGTGCATGATGTCCACACAAAGTCTTATGACGGAGGAAATTTGAACTCAAGCAAATTGTGACCAATGAAATTACATTATATGCAACATATTATACGGTTTGGATGTATGTACGTGTAGTAAAATCCAAATAATAGAGTATATGTTGACATAAAATACTTATGTTTTATTACAACATTACTAATGGATATTAATAAAACGATCACTAAGGAGATAGTGGGACTAGTCTAAGTCTCCAAACATGTCGGTTGACGCGTACTCCACCATCATGCCCTCCGTACCTGTAGGGTCCTCTGGTGGAAGGAGAGTAACGGCGTTGCTAGGTCCCGGAGGAACGTCTTGCGAACAACCAGCTCCATCGGTGCCAATTGGATGAAGGTTGAAATTTGCTTCAAACCTTTTCCCTCGAGGTGTGTTGCATACCTGGGATTGCTGGTAGAGAATGGCCAAATGCTTTGGGGTCTTGCACTTGTTAGTGGGGATGCGTGTAGCATCCACACTTGTCGCAAAGCTTAGTTTTGTCTAACTTGGGCTTTGTGGTGTCTTTCCCATGGTCTGAGTTTCTAGCCTTTCTGTTCCTGTTGCGCTTTCCCTTACCATTGAAGTTCGAGGGGTTGCCATTGAAGCCACCATCAAAATTTTGTCCATTCACCATATTCATATGAACTTTAGGTAGAGGTTGGGAACCAACCAGACGCTGAGAGCCATTCTAAGCGAGTACCTCATCATGCGTTTCCGCCCGAAGTAAAATATGAATAAGACCAGAATGGACTTGGTAGTAGCGAGAACAGTACTGCTGCTAGAGGATCCTATCATATGGGAGCATCGTAGACATAGTTTTCGCTATCTTCTCCGCATCAGTAGCTCCTTCCCGCAAAAGCGTAGTTTGAAAGTGATCTTATAAACCTCATGATTGTACTTCCCGACAGACTTAAAGTCCTGTAGTCGGAGGTGTGTCTAATAATGGAGTGCTTCGGGCAAGACAACTGCCTTCTGTTGTTCATATCTTGTCTCGAGGGCGTAAAACAAAGTAAATGGGGATTCCTCCTCCAAGTCCTCAGACTTAAGATCTGCGTGAATATGATGCCTTATGATGTATAAGGATCTATATTTCTGATCATCTCTCAGTGTGAAACTCCAGCGGGAAGGGGGTCTTCCAGATTCTGGATTGCTCACACTATCCCACGGGACGCAAGGGCAATCTGAAGGGTACATTGCATAGAAAACAAAAAAATTCCTACGCGCGATAAACCCGAATGGCCAAGATCTAATCTATGAGATGAAAGGCAACAGGGAGAAAGAGAGTCTTGAGATAACATACCCTCGAAGACTCAAAGTGGTACGAGATAAAATCTCGTTGTTGGCGTAGTCATACTCACGTCGATCCCGAGCGAGAAGAAGTGCACCGCAATCCGGCGGTGCCTCCGTAATTGGCCACACGTTCAGCTCGATGAAGACTTCCGTTCCCTTGATCCAGCGGGTAGCGGAAGTAGAGGATCCCCGCGGAACTCCAGCAGCACGACGGCGTGGTGGTGGTGAAGAATCCCACGGTCAGGGCTTCGCCAAGCCGGAGACCATGGAATGGAGCAGCGGGTGGAGGGAAAAGGGAGTGGGCAAGTGTGTGGGGAATAGGGATCTCTCACCCTCCTTTTATAGGGGAGGGGGAGGCAGCCCAAGGGGGGGTGCGGCCAGCCATGGGTGCCCCCACCCCTTCCTCTCTTCATGTGAGTGCAAGCCCCACTCACACCCACTCATACTCCCTTAATTTTTCACTTAGAAAATCCAAAGGTTTTTCTTTAATAAATAAATAAAATATTTTTATTTCTTTATTTATATTTGTTAATTCCATTAACAAACATTTGCATGCAGTACCTCGAATCATTTGTTAATTCTATTAACAACCATTCGATGAAAACCCCCTTGAACTATTTCAATTTTCCCCCGAAACAATTTTTCGGAGCTGCCCAAAATATTTTTCGGTATTCCGTATCCTCTCTAACGCTTCATCGAAGCTTAAGTGTGTCACCCTACGGTTCGCGAATAATATAGACATGATCGAGACTCCTCTCCGATCAATAATCAACGGCGGGATCTGGAGATCCGTGATGACTCCTATATATTCAACGATGACTCTCTTGATCGTGTGAACCTTTCAACGTCGTGACTATTTCCCTTTGTCTCGCGATATTTTACTTGCCCGAGATCCGATCATCGGTATCCACCATACCTTGTTTGATCTCGTTATCCGACAAGTAATCTTTTCTCGTTCCCGTGATATAACATCCTTGTGATCATATCACGTGCTTGCAAGCGGTGTCGATGTGTTATCACCGAGAGGGCCCTGAGTATATCTCTCCGTCATATTGGATGGAAAAATCCCATTCTTGATCCATGAGATTCAACTAACACTTTCCGAATACCTAATGCCACCTTTATAGTCACCCTGTTACGGTGTGACGTTTGATGTTATCAAAGCATTCTTTCGGTATTAGTGATTAACATGATCTCATGGTCTAAGGAACAATGTTACTCCGAATGTAAGACATAACAACAAAACTAAATGACTTGATCGTATTGTTATACTTAGTTAGGGTCTAAGTTCATCATGTCATTCCCCTAATGACATGATCCCGTTATTAACAACATCAAATGTCTATGATCAGGAAACCTTGATCATCTGTTAATCAACGAGATAGTTACAAGAGAGGCTCACTCGGAATGTTGGTTTGTTTATTAATCACACATGTATCAACGTTTCCGATTAATACAATTCTAGCATGAGAAATAAACATATATCATAAACAAGTAATAAAATAATAAACACTTTATTATTGCCTCTCGGGCATATTCCCTTTAGTCTCCCACTTGCATTAGGGGCAATAATCTATATTACATGGTGATGAATCTAATACCCATTGAGTTCTGGTGTTGATCATGTTTTGCCCTTGAGAGAGTTTTAGTCAACGGATCTGCCACATTCAGATCCGTATGTACTTTGCAAATCTTCACATCCCCATCTGCGACCTGCTCACGGATGGAGTGAAAACGGCGCTTGATATGCTTGGAATTCTTGTGAGACCTTGATTCCTTAGCATTGGCTATGGCACCATTGTTGTCACAATAGATACACATTGGATCCAACGCACTCGGAACCACACCTAGTTCGGATATGAACTCCTTCATCCAAACTGCTTCCTGTGTTGCCTCCGAGGCAGCAACATATTCCGCTTCTGTTGATGATCTCGCCACCACGGATTGCTTGGAACTCCTCCAGCTTACAGCTCCTCCATTCATAACAAATACGTACCCGGACTGAAACTTAGAGTCATCCGGATCGGTGTCAAAACTAGCATCAACGTAACATCTTGCGTCGAGCTCTTCTTCACTGCCATATATGAGAAACATATCCTTAGTTCTTATCAAGTACTTAAAGATATTCTTGACCGCCGTCCAGTGTTCCAAACCTGGATCGGATTGGTATCTACTAGTCAAACTAATAGCATATGCCACATCCGGTCTTGTACATAGTATAGCATACATGATAGAACCTATGGCTGAAGCATAGGGAATCATATTCATTCTCTCTCTATCTTCTGTTGTAGCTGGACATTGAGTCTTACTCAACGTTTTTCCTTGCAACATAGGTAAAAACCCCTTCCTACTCTCTTCCATTCTGAACTTCTTCAGAATCTTGTCAAGGTATGTACTTTGCGAAAGTCCAATTAAGCGCCTTGATCTATCCCTGTAGATTTTGATGCCTAATATATAAGCTTCTTCACCAAGGTCTTTCATCGAAAAACTTCTGTTCAAATAACCTTTTACGCTTTTAAAAAGTTCTATATCATTTCCAATCAACAATATGTCATCCACATATAGTACTAGAAATTCTACAAAGCTCCCACTCAATTTCTTGTAAATACAAGTTTCTCCGTATGTTTGGAAAAATCCAAACCCTTTGATCACCTTATCAAAACGGAGGTTCCAACTCCGGGATGCTTGCTTCAGTCCATAAATGGAACGTTGAAGCTTACACACCTTGTCAGCATCCTTAGGATCAACAAAACCTTTGGGTTGCATCATATACAACTCTTCCTCAATGTCACCATTAAGGAACGCCGTTTTGACATCCATCTGCCAGATTTCATAATCGAAAAATGCAGCAACTGCTAACATAATCCTAACTGACTTAAGAATCGCTACTGGTGAGAAAGTCTCATCATAGTCAACTCCTTGAATTTGTCGGAAACCTTTTGCGACAAGTCGAGATTTATAGACGGTCACATTACCATCAGCGTCAGTTTTCTTTTTAAAGATCCATTTGTTCTCAACGGCCTTGCGGTCATCGGGTAAGTCCACCAAAGTCCAAACTTGGTTTTCGTACATGGATCCAATTTAGGATTTCATGGCTTCAAGCCATTTGTTGGAATCTGGGCTCATCATCACTTCATCATATGTCGCAGGGTCATCACCTCCATCTACCATGAAGTTTAATACGGGATCTCCGTACAGTTCAGGAGCGGTACGTTCCCTAGTTGACCTGCGAGGTGCGGTAGTTTCCTCTACTCGAGATTCATGATTTTGATCATTACCTCTCTCTTCAACTGACGGGGTCGGCACCGGAACAACTTACGGCGCTGCGCTACTCGCCATTCCAAGAAGAGAAGGTTCAATAACCTCGTCGAGTTCTACCTTCCTACTATTCACACCTTTCGAGAGAAACTCCTTCTCCAAAAAGGATCCATTCTTGGCAACGAAAATCTTGCCTTCGGATCTGTGATAGAAGGTGTACCCTATTGTTTCTTTAGGGTATCCTATGAAGACGCATTTTTCCGCTTTGGGTTCGAGTTTATCAGGTTGAAACTTCTTCACATAAACATCGCATCCCCAAACTTTTAGAAATGACAGCATAGGTTTGTTTCCAAACCATAATTCAAACGGTGTTGTTTCAACGGATTTAGATGGTGCCCTATTTAAAGTAAATGTAGCGGTCTCTAGTGCATAACCCTAAAACGATATTGGCAAATCTGTAAGAGACATCATAGATCGAACCATATCCAATAAAGTACGATTACGATGTTCGGAAACACCATTTCGTTGTGGTGTTCCGGCAGGTGTGAGTTGTGAAACTATTCCACATTGTTTCATATGCATGCAAACTCGTAACTTAGATATTCACCTCCACGATCAGATCGTAGAAATTTAATCTTTCTGTTACGACGATTTTCAACTTCACTCTGAAATTCTTTGAACTTTTCAAATGTCTCAGATTTGTGTTTCGTTAAGTAAATCTACCCATATCTACTCAAATCATCTGTGAAAGTGACAAAATAACGATATCCACCGCGCCGATACACTCATTGGTCCACACACATCAGTATGTATGATTTCCAGTAAGTCTGTCGCCCGTTCCATGGTTCCAAAAAACGGGGTTCTAGTCATCTTGCCCATAAGGCATGGTTCACATGTTTCAAATGATTCATAATCAAGTGATTCTAAGAGTCCATCAGAATGGAGCTTCTTCATGCGTTTAACACCAATATGACCTAAGCGGCAATGCCACATGTAAGTAGCAATATCATCATTTAATTTAATTCTTTTGGCATTCACATTATGAATATGTTTATCAATACTATCAAGATTCAAAAGAGATAAGTCATTCTTCTCAGGTGCATGACCATAAAAGATATTATTCATATAAATCGAACAACCATTGTTCTCAGACTTAAAGGAATAACCATTCTGCATTAAGCAAGATCCAGAAACGATATTCATGCTTAATGCAGGCACCAAATAACAATTATTGAGGTTTATAACTAATCCCGGTGGTAGACGTAGAGGCATCGTCCCGACAGTGATCACATCAACTCTTGATCCATTGCCGACGCGCATCGTCACCTCATCCTTTGCTAGTGGTCGCTTATTCTGCAGCTCCTGTTTCGAGTTACATATGTTCGCAACCGAACCAGTATCAAATACCCAGGTGATACTGCGAGTACTAGTAAGGTACACATCACTAACAAGTATATCATATATACCTTTGTTCACCTTGCCGGCCTTCTTATTTGCTAGATATTTGGGGCAATTATGCTCCCGGATACCAGCGCCTAAGCATTGAGAGAAGCTCAGGAAGGGACTTCTTCATGCCTTGCATATTATAGTTCATCACAAAGTTCTTGTAACTAGGTGGCAGAGATTCAAGAACACGATGTATCCCTAGCTCATTGAGGATCAACATTCCCAAAGCTATGCGTTTATCAGCATACTCAGGCATTCTTAGTATGTGCTCACAAACGGAGATGTTCTCTTCCATTATGCAGCTAAAGAACTTTTCTGAAGCATCATAAATCTCCATTGCAGCATGGGTATCGAAAATCAATTTCAATTCTCCCATTGTAGCAAAAGCAGTAATGTTCTCGAAACGTTTTCGCAGCTCTGGCTCTAATCCATACAGGATGCCGCAATGAACTATATTGTGGTCTTCTTGTTGAGTCAGATAAACATTTTTATATTCATCAGAAGCATCAACAGCGGGTTGGTCACCTAGCGGTGCATCAAGCACATAGAGATTCTTGCAAGCGGTGATGAGAATCCTCAGGTTAAGTGCCCAGTTGGTAAAGTTGCTCCCATTGTTCGCTAATTTCTCTCTCTCTCCATGAACATATTGAAATTGAAGGTAGGTGGTGCCATGATCTACAACATATTTGCAAAGACTATTTAGACTATGTTTATGATAAATTAAGTTCAAGTTAATTCTAAAATTATCCCATGAACTCTCACTCAAAAACAACATCCCTCTTAGTCATATTTAGTGATTACACGAACCAAATTCACTACACCGAAACCGATCATCACGTGAGACGGTGTAGTTGCAAAGGCGAACATCAACATGTTCATCATATCATCCATATGACTCATGCTTTACCTTTCGGTTACGTGTTCCGAGGCCATGTTTGTACATGCTAGGCTCGCCAAGTAGAACCGTAGTATTGCGTGTGTTTCAAGGCCATGTCTGTACATGATAGCCTTGAAGACACCCGTTGTATGCGAACGTTGAGTCTATCACACCCGATCATCACGTGGTGTCTCA
>CM054059.1:436823784-436990679 GCA_028641055.1 Alopecurus myosuroides | reverse complement strand
ACCAAATTGGATCATTTCCTGATTGATGGATGCATTACTACAGCAGCTAAAAACCTTGGTTCACCATTTTGTTTTGAAGTAGTTCATGCAATCTGGGCACTTGTCTTGTTAATTCACAATCTTTAAAAGTAGCATCACTGCAACTTATTTTACGGTCTAATAGCTAGCTGGATGATGCTCCTGCTGCACCATATTTCGCCTATTGTCCCTTTCCTATTGTAGTATTAGCATCATTTCTACCATATTATTATCAATGATGTACGTGTAAGAAATATTTTTTCTACCATATTCTTATCAATGAGAAAACTAAGGGGGTACCATGAACTTCCAAATATCTTTTGCACCTGACACATATTTTAAAATTGCATTGCTTTTCCAATGTAGGCATTCAGATTTTTATTCCGGACAAAGGAACCTGAAGGATTCCTCAAGATTACATGAAAATTTCTCTTGTGTTAAATTAATCATGATTGCGACACATAGGGGTGATAGGATATATTAGAGCCAACTGAATACGAATCGGTACATGCATGTCAAGGAAATTAATTGCTAAGTCACTGACTAAAAGGTACAATGAACCTCCAAAACTTTTTTGCACCTAGCAAATTTTTACAATTGCATTTCTCTTCCAATGTAGCAACGGCTGGACGAGCGATTTGTTGTGGGAGACAAAGAGATTGAGTGGGTGGAGCTGCACAGGCCGCTGCCAGGTGGCGACCGCCATGTGGCCTTCTGCTCGAGCCTCTCCACCTCCGGGACCAAGAGGCGAGGGGCCCTAGCCTAGCTGATGACCAAGGTTGCTGCTACAGCAGCAGCTGCTCCCTGTCTTCATCAACCTGGTTCTGCAGCTAAGAGGTATACATATCCCTCATCCCAAGTATGTTTATTAAGTGTATCTGGTCTTGTTTTGGCAAAGCACCAAATGGATCATATCATGATTGATGGATTTCTATAGCAGCCACAAACATTGGTTCAGTATTGTTTCATTTAAAGTAGTCCATGCAACATGTAGTTTTTTCTTGTTAATTCACAATCCCTTAGGTAGTAGTACAACAGCTTATTTCACTGTCTTGTCGACCCATGCTTCGTGTATTGTCCTTGTCCTATTGTAGTTTTTTTTGTATAAAATCATTTCTAGAACTGATATAAGTTAGGCTAACTTATAGCCATAGCTTCTGTAAACAATTGTTGTGCTACCTTTTTTTATGCCTTTTACATCGACGAGCATGCTCATAGTCATAGCTGTTCTGAACACAAAGCAGGATGGCGGGTGGAGCTGCGGGTCGTGACCACCGCCATGTACCCTCCTGCTCGAGCCTACCCGCCGCCCGGACCAAGTGCTGAGAAGTCCCGGCCTAGATGACGACCCAAGGTCTTCATCAAGCCGTTCCTGCCACTGGGAGGTACAAATCCCTCATGTTTTACCTGATGGAGTAGCTACACTTGAATGTTTCTGAATGATCGTGTACTCCTTGAATGCTGATAGTCTACACTTGATCAAAAGTTCCATGAGTATAAAATTTATGTAGTGTGATTGAAGTTGTCCTCGGTTGAATTTTTTTCATGTGTTCAATACTTGTCTTGGTAAAGCATCTAATGGATCGTATCCTGATGAGTACTACTACTGAGTAGTACTATAGCATCCACAATTGTTTTGTTTGGAGTAGTAGATGCAACCTGAGTTTTCTTTCGTCCATTCACCATCTTTAGTTAGTAGTACAACGACTGATTTCAGTGTATACTAGCTAGCTGGATGGTGTACTTGTGTCATGAGAACTGAACTATTCATTGTTCACGTTTTCTTTTTGCCTAGCGAATCACAAATCTTCTTTTTGTTTTTTTTAACAAGAGTGAATCACAAAAGGTTCGTTTCAGTTTTGTACTGGCAGATAGTAGTTAGTTCATTGGAGTAAGGGAAAGAAAAGTGTGATGCCCTGTTGTATGATGTTTTTCTTGTGAGGACTAACTGAATAATATTGCATGCCAGCTTCAAGCATGTACATGCAGGTAATAGGTAGACACAACACATGATGCAGCTTCCCCAGCTTAATAACTTGTTCATCGTGATATCATTAAATTTCATAGTGGGGGTTTAAACTTGTACATCAAGATAAAAGTGCATGTTACTGTGTACTTGTTTAGCCAACAAGCCACGGCTCTCGGACCCTCACCGACGCTGGCGTCCCGCACCGTCGGCAAGCGCGTCTAGGCGCCTTGGATGGCACCCCTGCCCCGGACTAGCTGACAACCCAAGTTTGTTCCTACCTTTCTTCACCGAGCTAGTATAAATTCCTCATTCAAGTTTTTTTTTTGTTGATATGGTTTTTCTCTAAAATCTGAATCATTTAGCTGCTATGATGGACGTGTGCAGGGGTTTTGGCGGAGAAGATGGCGGAGCTGGCGACGTCACTGCCGGTGGAGGATCATGGAAGACGACCAGTTAATGAGGGCTGGCCACAATGATGGATGGCTCACATACCTGTGAGTGC
This sequence comes from Alopecurus myosuroides, assembly GCA_028641055.1. Classification (NCBI taxonomy): domain Eukaryota; kingdom Viridiplantae; phylum Streptophyta; class Magnoliopsida; order Poales; family Poaceae; genus Alopecurus; species Alopecurus myosuroides. The sequence goes on along the minus strand of CM054059.1, from coordinate 436,988,190 downwards.
TACTAAGCCATCCTTTTTCTCGGTCTCTCCCAACAAGCAACGAGCGAGTGAGATGAATGGGAGTACCCCTCCTTCTCCACTACGCACCTACCTCTCTTCCCTCAAAACTGCCTCTATAAGTACGACCTATGATTGGTTCTAATTTGCTGGCCCATGGTTTTTCTAAATGTATTGTATAGTATACATCGATGCTAAACAATAGATCCATCTCGCCAAGGCTACCTGGCTGCCATCTATAGGTCGAGTTGCTACTTTATGTTGGGTTACTACTTGTTGGATGATCTGTTTAAATAATTTGAAGGATTTTGTATTGCTCAATCATTTCAAGCAGTATTTTATTATCATCATGTATGGTTGTACTTTGAATAAATAGTGTTTTAATATCTACTTTTAGTTTGAAAATTACCGGTGATACTCTCTGTTCCATTACCCGTGAAAAATCACGTCGATAAATGTTTAACTGGGTCTATTGACTTGTTCTCTGTAGTTTGTCTAACTTTTGTTTCCTAAGAAAATACTTAACTCTCTAGGTTGTTGCATTGTGATTCTGAAAATAGTTGAAGCATTAAGTTATGCTTTCTCTGAACAATGTTGTAGCTGATACGTCAGCCATGTGATATTGGTTCTTGCACTCTTATTTAGATAAGGAGATAGTAGTTGATCTGGCATAGTTGATTAACGACATGAAATTGGTTTAGTTCTAAGACTTGCGATATACTCCCTTCGTTCCATATTAGATGACTTTGAAATGGGTGTATCTAGACATATTTTAGTGTTAGATACATCCATTTGAAAGTCATCTAATATGGAACGGAGGGGGTAACATGTTATTCTGCCATTTTAGCGGGTGGTGTACTTATTTAGTGTTCTGATGATGTTCATGTAACTGATAAGATGGTGGATCCTTTGGAAACTTAGGTTTCGATTTAATGGCCTGGTAATTCAAACACTACATGTGTAATTTTTTGCTGGAGCTTTTCTGTTTGTGTTGTCTACGGATATGAATGGTTAAGATGAATGAGTATGTATTTGTATACATGTCCAGGTCATGCCTAGATAATCCTCAGTTTTGCACAGTTGTAATAGTGAAGTTGGTGGATGTGCTGTGACTTTTTGCACTAACTCAGAAAATACTTAACTCTCTAGGTTGTTGCATTGTGCTTGTGAAAATACTTGAAGCATCAAGCTATTCATATTATGCTTTCTCTAACAAGTCTAGTGTTCTCTAGTTTGATTTTTTTTTCTCTAAACAAGGTTGTAGCTGATACGCCAGCTAGGCGCATATGCTTGTGGTGCATCGTTTTAAGCATGCAAGTGTGTGTGTGTGTGTTACTGTGGCGTGGATCAATTTTTGTTGATGTACTACGGAGCAACGGCAGAATGGTGCGTTGGCCCTCGTGAAGGGGAGAATTGGAGGTGTGGAGCTTGGTCGGGAGGGAGCCATGGCTGCTGGATCAGGTGACGATTCATTGCCATGGCGGCAAGGCTCCTGTATTGTACCATAAATTCTTCACCGATCACCTGCTTGTTGGCGCTGCATCTTCTTTTCGTCCTTGGGCCTGGGTACTAGGCTGCTAACAGGTTTTGTGGTCCCATTGTTATGGATGTACATATATTGAGCTCCCATTGTTGAATCTCAAGACTCTAGTTTTCGGTAAGTCTTGTTATGAGATAAGACCAACATTAGATTACCTACAACATGTAATTTATTTTTCTTTATCCGTAACTGACAAACTCACATATGCACCAGACGGCAGGATAAGCATGAGAGCAATGGCGGTAGTGATACACCAGACACTGCTACTGATGTGTCCATTCGTGCACGTGGCAAGCTAACCGATGCCTCCAGCGATTGCTCCACCAACAAAGGAGCGGGAAGAGGACGTCGGCGGGAGAAGGCACTGATGGCCCTCTTGGCTACCTCTTGTTCCTTCTGTCGGTGGCTCGCCGTTCCGCAACTGTGGTGGCTCTGGCTTCGTCCTGGTGAGTTGTACGTGTCTCCTCTCTCCTTTGTTCTCTCTCTCTTTTTCTCTGCGGACATGACCATTCTATCCGTTAGCTCTGACTCCAGCCATGGAGCCGGTGATGATGTGTTAATTCTCGATGAATATTAGCCATTTACTCTGTTTGATGTCCTAACTATTGTTAGTGCAGTTGCCGTCAGGATGATTATGCTTAGATCATCTAGAGCCGTATGGTTACTGTTCTGGTCCATTACCTTGATTAATAGATTCTTCCCTGTGACCATTTGCTTAATTCATAGCCTTACTTAGTTCATTGGAACCATGAATACATTGATGTGAATTAGTATGAATTTGTATGATCATTCTCTGTAGGATTTACTCCTTTCGAATCCTTTTGATGGATTTCTGAGTTGACTTGATCAATGTATCTTGTTTTAGTGTCGGAGTAAATTGTCTTGTGCGCATACATTTATTTGGGCCCTTCTAGCTATCTATCTATACAAATTGAACAAGCTACTAGTGGAATTTCTTGACTCTTCAGGGTGGAAAATTCCGTACAGCTCACGGCAGCGAGCTCCAGCGCTTAGGCACTTGGAGTTTGAAAATTCTACTCCCTCTAATCTGAAATTAGTGTCGCAAGGTCTGTATATATTTTGTACTATGCTAGTACTGTCCTGCGGCAGTTAAAACAGACTCAGGGGAGTAGTAATATTGATGCCCATCTATGGGTCTTGTGTTTTAGTTCTTGCAATACTCCAGATCATGAGAACTTGCAATATTCTGAAGTGCGTGCCACTTCATAATGCGTTGCGTTTGTGAAGTGTGTGTGTTGTCAGTAGATGCATAGTACATGTATGGTGAACCTGAGCGAGCTGATGCAAACATGTTAACGGCAGCTCCCAATATACTTCTGAACCTTCTTTTGCTTCTGCTATTGGTTATAGTTATTAGGACGGGATGAGATGAGATTAGACCAACTATTACTCCACCATTTCACTATACATTAACAATTGTTATTTCCATATTATTTTACAGGAAATGTTAATGGAAAAGGTTAGTACCTTTTATGAGAAGGGTGCGAAACCAAAGCCCGGGCGTAGTATTCAACCTGTGATTGACAAGCACAGAATACATGCAAAGACTATTCCGGCTGGAAAGGTTTCTCTTCCGCTTCCAAACTGTGTACGACATTTAATGTTTCTACATTTACAAAGATTTATTGTACTATGTGCTTTGTTTTTTGAAGATGTAGTGGATGGTTTTCTTTCCAGTTGTTAACGAGGCATGCATGGTCATGGATGAAAATGTTGTGATCAGGGCTTCAGGTCTTGATATTGCATTTGTCCTTAGAATGGGCTCTCCCAAGTACAGATAGGTCGTAGGCGGTTATATTGCTTATCTCTAACTGTGTCTTAGCTCGTAACTACCCAGTGACAATTTGCATTCTAGTGAAACATGATTAAATTAGATATACTGGTTGAGATTCTACTGTTGGGTTATATGCTACACGACTTAGGAACCTTATTTAATACTTACATAGGCTGGCAGTTTCTGTCATTTATCAGAATGGTTTCTAAGGCTCACTTTGCAGTTCGTGAACTTAACTTTATTATCAGTTGTGAAAACGTAGCCATGAAAGCAGTATAAGTTGATTAGCCAAACGAAAAATATGGGCAAAATCTTGTTGGAAAAGCTAGATAATCATAATCCACTAATGCTTGCAGGAGGATCCACATGAGCTGATCTTGTGCGTTCTCTGGAAGAGTACCTGCCGGTTATTCTGGGAATGAAAAAGATGGTAACTAATCATCTTTAATATTTACACTCGGTCCATTCTTTGCTCTGAAATGACTGATACTTGAATAACACATTTTTCTTCCCATTGATGATCCAGTGTTTTACAGGTTGGAGTTGGAGAATAAGATACAACTTGTAAGGATGAACCAAGAAGATACAGAGGTCTGCATGCATCCAGCCATCATTTGATCCGTGTACATATGTACATTTTGCATCTTCTTCGGTGACTTATACGCTGTGTCGACCTCTTGGCAGTAGATGACATTGTCCAGTGCGTGGCACAAGGTGATGTCCGTTCTGCACATGACGGCGATGATGTGTTTTTTCCAACTCCCAAGCGAACTCCCATACTTGCACCAGACCGTTGATGCTTACCTGTGGCTGCTTTGGTGTGGTGTGGCCTGGCTGGCTAGTTCCTTGGTCGCATCTGCTCCCGCTGCCATGAGGTGGCCTTGTTCTTTGACTGGGTGGGTTTAGGTAAGTTTGTGGTTCCTATAATTTCTCCTCTTGGTGCTCGGTGATAACACGGCCATGGAGCCGGTGACCTCTTTTTTAGTCTGATGGCATGATTTTTCAATAGCCTTTTTTGTTAGGTGCATCTGTAGATAATATAGTAGTGTTTTGTCAAGTGATGGTAGCTGTTTGCCACTGTTTTTATATCTATCTGGTAACATGCCATCAGCATCATCTATCTATTTTGGGGTCTGATGTGGACTTAAAATTTTATTTGAGGTCCTAACTTTATACTATCATGGGACCATGCGCCGGTGGCACGCCGTTGGGTGGTGGTCGATGGTCTTGTCCATGTTGACTGACACTATGCACTTGAGGCTGGAGCATGTCCATGTAGTGGCACTAGCTAGCCTTGAAGCTTTGTGCTCAATGGGTGTTAGTCAAGTGTACTTCTTTTTATGTTGCATCTCATGCCATGTATGGTCAACCTGAGCTGATGGAAACATCCATGTTGTGTGTTTATTTTCAGGAATGAGAAGAGAAGAGAATAGTTAGAAAAAGAAATGGAGAGCTCGGTGTGTTTGTGATTATGGCGAAGCTCTTGTCAGTGAGGGCTTGTACTCTGATCAATTGTTGGGTTATGGGTGGGAGGTCGGGCGGAAATTCCGACATGTTGACCTAGTTGTCTGTAGCTGGAGAGTCGGAGGCTTGTATGCCCCGGCCGCAGCGACGATGACACGTGTGGATGCATGCCTTCCTAGGTTATCACCTCTGGTTGCCTACCCGTCTCCACGGCTCCTCCCGTCGGCCATGCTCTGGTTCCAAAGATGATGGAGAGGGTTTTCGGGGGATGAAGAAGGTAGGCATGTATTCCGAGATACCTAGAATAAGTGTTACTTAATTAATTACTTGAGATACCTAGTTGTCTGCCAACCAGATGTATTGTCCTTGTTTTCTGAAGGCGCACATGTAGTAGAGATATAATCATATGAAGATCAACTCGTCCGGTGTATAATTCTTGGAAGAGATTTATGATTGATCTTACTTTATGTCCTGGATGAGGAGTCGTTGCCAATGTCTATATATATATATATATTTTTTTTTTTTTTGAGATGTCTATGTTTTCTGTTGGATGTGGTTGCTCCATGTATTCTAGTCAACACTAATAATGCATGTCATCTCCGTTGGTTCTTCTCTCTCTCTTGTATACACATGGAATTGCTGATGCTTCATGTCCGATGTGAATTCAGCCTTTTATCTAGCGTGAGATTGTCTAAAATACGAAATAGGTGCGGCACCATTGGATAAGTATTGGACGTGGATGGTTGAGATATGGAACGACAGAGTAGAAGTCGTAAGGTAATCTGTAAAATGAACCGTCTAAAAAAAATGGCTTCACGATTTCTACATGCGCCATAATCATGAAAATAGGTACGATTCCCACTTTTTCCGTTGTTGGCGTTAGTAGCGGTAATTAAGGAACGATATTCTAGGAAACAGATGGTGGGGTATTCTAGGAAACAGATGGTGCGCTCTAACTACCGCGCGCGTTTATTATGGCTTCCCTTCCGCCATGTAGCGAGCTGATTAAACGGGATGCTTGCCATGTCATCGATCCGAGACATCAAGGAAGCAGGTGAACCGTTCATATCCTCTGCCATCTCACATCTCATGGCACCAGACAACTAAGAGAGACCCGAAAATTCTCATTTCCCGCCCTACGGCTTTTCCTCCAAACAGTTCAAACCTTAGCCAATCCCTCTCTATATATACGAGTCGATGGGCGGTAGAGCCGCGGGCGGATGCGCGTGAGGTGACTTGTGACTTTGGATCTTTGGGCTTGGCGAGGCGAGCGCGAGGGAGCAAGCACTCCACCCTCTTGGTCAGTTTGATGGGCGGCGGCGAGTTCTTCGTGCCGGATGGATCCCGCGCGCGGTGAGGTAATGCGTCCGTCGGCCCCTCGATTACAGTTATTTACGAGATGCATGCTGGCCATCGGTGCGATGAGATAATAATAAGATGATTTCTTGTTTGTAGATTTGTTTGGTGTTGGATCTGTAGTTTAGTATTAGAATCGTGCGTATACGTGTATGCTAGGTTTGCCACGCAGACCCGGCCGGGCATGACATGGTTTGTTTGGTCTTGGTTCTGTTATAATTAGAAGAAGAACGTATCGTCATCTCACTAGATATGGATGTTGCTAAAAAAAAATACCAGTACGCGAATGATTCGTACGGACGAGCCGATCTCTGTGTTTTTTTTTTTTCCTTTTTCTTTCGTGGTACATTCATCGTTGAACTGGATAGAGACGGCCGCGGAGGGAATGGACGTAGGAGGGCGAGCTTTGAGTTCCATCCAAAAGACTTGGTTTCTGGGATTGAATCGTAACAACCCTGCTGCATATGCGCAAGAGGCAGGTAGGGTAATTAAGCCTGCTTGGTGCGTACGTGTATTTGGTCCCATCCAAGGATATGGGCGTTTCACGCACAAGAGGCTGATCCTTGCTGTGGCCCTGCGCGCGGAGCTGCTCGTCGCTACACACAGAGGTAATGCATGGTAGTACCGCGCGCAGTGAAAGCTGCACGTTACAGGCAGGGTTGCTTCCTAGCTAGTTTCTCTAGAAGCCCATGCGTCCGTCCGACCATCTTTTTTGCCGCGCGGAAGGTGAATGCATCACAGCTCATGTCACTCGCCTGCTGCACGGAAGACCATCTTTTTGGTGCGCACAAGGAGACGACGCCTCTCTTTCCGTATTTCCGTACTAGTATGTCCCAGGCAAGGCAACAACACGCGCCCATCGACGTGTCTGTTCCGTACACTATTTCTTAATACACGTACGATGCGTGCCACTTTAATTAGCTGACGTTGTGTGCATTGACAATTTGGCTGGCGCCACAGCTGATGACGGTGACCATGTCCGACTGCGCTGGGTCAATGATGTCGCCACAGCTGATGACGGTGACCATGTACGTACTCGTGCAATTAATCGGGTACCTTCCGACCCAAAAGAACCGTCAGATATGGAAGCTCGACAGGGAGGTGAGGACCATGCTCACCAACATCATCAAAACCCGGCTCGCAACCAAAGACACCATGGGCTACGGAAACGACCTGCTCGGGCTCATGCTGGAGGCGTGCGCGCCAGAGCACGGGGAGACTCCGATTCTGAGCATGGACGAGATCATCGACGAGTGCAAGACCTTCTTCTTCGCCGGGCACGACACCAGCTCGCACCTGCTCACGTGGACCATGTTCTTGCTCAGCACGCACCCAGAGTGGCAGGAGAAGCTCAGGGAGGAGGTGCTGACAGAGTGCGGCAATGAGGTTCCCACCGGCGACATGCTCAACAAGCTCAAGCTGGTCAACATGTTCCTACTGGAAACTCTCAGGCTCTACTCCCCTGTGTCGGTCATTCAGAGGAAGACAGGTTCAGATATGGATGTCGTCGGTGGCATCAAAGTGCCCCAAGGCACTGTCCTGACGATCCCCATCGCGACGATGCATCGTGACAAGGAGGTCTGGGGTGAGGATGCGGATGAATTCAAGCCTATGAGGTTCGAGAAAGGTGTGACCATGGCTGCGAAGCACCCCAATGCCTTGTTGTCTTTCTCCAGCGGGCCGAGGTCGTGCATAGGGCAAAACTTCGCGATGATCGAAGCCAAGGCCGTGATCGCTGTGATTCTTCAGAGGTTCTCCTTCTCCCTGTCCCCTAAGTACGTCCATGCACCGATGGACGTGATCACGCTGCGGCCCAAATTTGGTCTTCCCATGGTCCTCAAGAGCCTCGAGATGTAGAGACATGCATACATTGTTTTCAGGTTGAGTAACACGAAGTACTTCACTAGGGTTTACATTACTAGATTGTACCTAGATTCAGTCTGGATATGTGAGTTGATTTGCGAGCATCTGATGTATTTATTTGTAAAAAAAAACTCTAAAATTATATAGACCGAACTACTCGACGACAACTGCGAATATACTTCCTCGATTCTTAAAAGTAAGGCCTATAATATTTTTTCAGAAGTTCAACAATATGAAGTATTTTTTGCAGGGCTAAAAAATTGTATTAAATTATAATAGAGCTGTTGCAATCCTTGCCAATACGATCCCTCATAGCATAAGGAACCGATCTTACCCAAACTTGAGTTCTATGGTTTTTCAACCCAAATCTAGCTAACTCATGACTAGAACTATTACAAAGTCTAGGGATTTTAGAAAAGGCCACAACACGCGGGGAATCCAACAGAATACAGAGGTCTTCCACCAAATGTCCAAGAGGCGAGTTGTCCCTTTCCTTGGCAGAAACCATCTGCAGCAAGACGGCACAGTCAGTTTCAACACGGATCGACTCTGTTCTCATGTCGAGTGCCAATCGCAGGCCTTCGAGGCAAGCTAGCAATTCCGCGTCTAATGCCGAAAAACAGAGAGGAAGACCCTGCATGCCGAGAAGACCACAAAAGCATCACTTCCTCTCAGGATCATACCGGTGCTTGCACACCCAGTCTGCTTGAAGAAGCCCCCGTCGACATTCAGTTTGAGCTCCCCACTAGGTGGCCGACACCATACTGCATGCCCTCCCTCTTTTATCTGCCTCTTCTCTAGCCTCGGTGCTACAAGTGTCTGCTTCCCCTTTATTATTTGTTCCAGGGGCAATCTCCGGATGTTTTCCAGCGAGTATACATAGCTGCAGATGATACTCCTTGAACTCTCAATCGTCGGCAGTTCCTTTCCATGAGTCACCTCATTGTGTGCGTGCGAAATCCTCCATGCGATCATAAGGGCTCGATTACACGTCTCCATCGGCATCTCTATTAACCACTGCTCCAACCAATCCTCCTCAAAATCTTGTACGGTCGGGATATGCCACACTTCCCTCATCGCTCCCACATTGCTTTCGTGTGTGGACACAAGGTCAGCCCATGGATGGTGTCCTCCCTGCAGTTTCCGCACACTTGGCACTCCCCCAAGACAAGTATGTGCCTTCTCCTCTTGTTCCACACGGTAACCAAGGCCGCCGACAAGGCCTTCCATGCAAATATTCTGATTTTCTGCGGGACCTTGCAAGACCAAAACTTTTTCCAAATGGGTTTATCACCAAGTGGTGCAGAGCTGCTAGCCGACAGCATGCCCACGTTGAGTTAACTGTAATCCCAGCCGATATGCACTACGTTGTGTAAAGAGTCCGTTCTTCTCCTCTTGACAAGCAAGAAATCACTCTGCCTCCGTGTAACACCCGGGGGATTTCCCCCCAAATAGAATTTGGTTGTTTTTCTTTTTTGCTTTGCATCACATGCATCATATGCATTGCACCTTGTTGTCAAAACAACTTAAAAAGTTCAAACCAATTTAAACTTCAGACATGTCCAAAGTTTCCAATTCAAAGTTGCAAACTAAACAACTCAATTTGGTTTCAAGAGTTTTGAACTTGAATCAATTAAATTGCTTGTTAATAAAATCCCCTTTTATTAATACCCTAATGGTAAATTCAAGTTCAAATTCAAATCAAATCATTCATACTTGGCATGTTCCAAATGTGGTTTAAAATTAAAATCTTGCAAACATTTAAATTCAATAAGTTTTCATAATTGGTTGAGCTTATTGAATAAAATTGGTTATTTCAAAAATCAAATCCTTATGAAACCCTATTTGAAATTCAAATCAAATTGACATTCCAAATTTTTGAAATTAATGTTAACATGTTTTGACTTTACTGTTTTGTAAATCAACAAAAATTATTTCATAAAATAAAACCCCTAACACCTTATTCTTTTTCTCTCTCTTTCTTTCCTACAATAAATGTGTGTAAACATGAAAAAAAAAAGATGAGAGGGGGAGGCAGGCCAGCCCAAGTGGGCTAGCCCACCTACAACCCCTTTTCCCATAGCCACCACAGCCCACCTCCCTCTCTGTCTGGGCCGCTACACCTCCTCCTACCTCTGTTCGTACAGGTGACGGAAGCAGAGGGTGGGAAAGCGAGCTCACCCCCACCTCCACCTGCTCCCCTCCTCCTCTACTTAACCCCGCAGCCCCAACCCTAGGGTTTCTTCTCCCTCTCCTTCCTCCTGCGCCGCTGATTCCCTCGCCCCTCCACTGCTTTCTCTCTGTTCCCCTTTCTCTGGACTGAACCGGGAGAGAGAGACAGTAGCAGGTCACCGTCGCCCCTGGGTCATGGTCCACCTCGAGCTAGCACAAGGCCACAGGAGCACCGCTGCGATGTCTGCATCGTACACATGCAAGGAATTGGCGCGAGATCGACTACAACGCCGACGACATCCTCTTTTTCCTCTCCGGTCGGTGATCTTCTCCGGCGAAATTCCGGTGATCCGTACCTCCTCGAGCTAGTTCGACTACTTCAGTACTCTCACGGTGAGCTCCCGCTCCTATTCCCTCCGTTTACCTATTACCATGGTTGCTAGGGACGTCGCGAGCATCCAACTCCTCTTCCGTCCGCCATGGCGTGCCTCCATCGAGCTGCTCCTGAAGGAGCAGCACGCACACGGTGCACACCCACCCCTCCTGCTCGCTCTCTCTGCACGTAACCCACGTACACCCACACTCCACACATCAGCACGACGCCGTCACCGCGCCACCGGAAGACGTTCGTCGTCGGCCGTTTCCCGTCCGTGTTTCTGAACTGAATCCGGGCGCTGTCGACTTTCAGTTCGTCAGTTAAACGCGCCGATGTTGGCCTCTTATTCTGTCACGCAGTGATCCTATCACAACTCGCACGCCTACCCCAGTGGTACTGCACCCAGCACCGCGCCGCGAGCGCCCGGGTTCGAATCCCCGTGGGCGCAAAAGGCCCCCTTTTTACAATTTTTCCACGCGGACTCCCTGGACCCACATGTCTGTGTCTCACCAGGCGCCATCTCACCTTCCACGCGCCACCGTGGCACTGGCCCCGCACGGCAGTGACACAGGCCAAGGTACCCTGTGTGAGAGACACCCCAGGGGCCTATCTGTGTTACCTTTTTCTCTTTTAGGTCCCTGGAAATCACAATCAGGTCCCTGACATTCAAATGCACCTAATAAATTCATTTAAACTCCAAATTCAAAATATAAAATATGTTTTCCATTCCAAATTCCCTGTACTTTTCAAATATGCAAATTGTTTACTGTTTTTCCTAATTAAAATTGGTGCAATAATTCAATGCTTTAATTACACCTTTTAAATTGCAAAATTCATAACTTGGGCAATTCAAATCCAATTCCAACATGTAAAATATGTTTTCCATCAATTTTTTCATGAACTTTGCAAATATCAACTTTGTTTTCTATTTTGAATAAATTAAATTGCTGAAAACAACTATTTCTTAATTAATGCATTTAAAATTGTCAATTTAATAACTTGCTCATCTAAAATCCAAATTCAACAAATGAAATATGTATTCCATCTGAAATTTTGTGTTCTTTCCAAATATAAATTTTGTTATCTGTTTTGAACATTTAAAATTGGGGAAAACAACAAATGCTTGTTTAAATCATTTAAAATGCCAAAGTTCATAACTTAACAAATAAAATTCCAAACTTGGTAAAAAACATATCAAACTGAAGCTATTGTTGTTTTCTTATTGTTTTCATTATCCATGCATCATTCTAATCAACTTTCACATGATGGTTATTTGTAGATCATTTAATTCAACATTAATTCATGGGCTTTTCCATATGCAATCCAAAATTGCATATGGGCCCATTTAAATATGTTTACCATGTCAACTAGTTTATCTTTGATGCATCCTTAAACTTGTCATGCATCCATATCTTGATCATGCTGGATCTTTTGCCGTAGAAGTGATTGTTGCATCCGGTGTTTGTGCTAGTTCTTGCTTCTTCGCGGATAGGACGTTGAGATGATGTGAGCAACGACAAGTTCTTCGGATGTACCTCTACTTGCTGGATTCCAGGCAAGTATACTCACTTGCTGCCTATGGCTGCCTTTCATCACTTGTTACCGATTATTTCCGTTGTTCTTATGCTAGCCTTATGATTCGATGCTTGTGTCTCGATCCTATCATATGTTTACCTTGCAGCCATGATATAGCCTTCCTCCCACTTCCTATTAACTGTTGTTTGTTTACCTTGTTGGCCCTCGTGTCGTAGTTGCATGCTTAGGGTTGTTTGCGCTCAAGTCTTGCTGTCCGTCTTATCACCTGTTTAGTTTGATAGTTGGGTTTCAATTCAATCAACAACATGTTAATGTTTTGGGTAATATTAATTTGATGATAAGGCACCGGCAGGAGGCCTGGCGTGGTTTTGAGGCCTGCTAGTGTCGAACTTAATTAGGAAAAGGGTCTTGTCCTCCCATCCATGATGAGCGCACTAACCGCATGTGGGAAGCGAGTATGGGCGCCCCCCGAAACTTTGATTCGATTCGCATCTCGTCCAAATCGCCTCAGTTAGTTCGGGTTTTCCATTTGCCGCATGCATATGCAGGTGCGAACCCTTGGCGCCAGGGTGGAACTTTTGTAGTCGGCATTTAGGGAGACACGTTCTTAGAGTGCTATGAGGGTCCCCTTTTCTTCGTGGGGCTTGATTAGCCGTGCGCTCAATTGCACGGGGTTCTTTGGGCTTGATGCGAAGAAGAGTTGGGTTGTGTTGAGTGCCCCGCTTGGTGGAAGGGCCTTTCCATCTGGCGGGTCATTCTTACGTGTACGGCCAAATTGGTGCATCCCTGCAGGGTTAAATATTCTCGAGAAGCCGTGTTGTCCGCAGTTATGGATGACTTAGTGAAAGTGCTGGCTAACAAGTACTCAGACAACTTACACTTAACGATGATAACTTGACTAGTAATATAGATTACCTCCACCATAAAAATGAATGTCACCTTAATCAACCGTGTGAGTTTCCTTGGGTTGCTTCCTTAGTAGGGGGTAACATTGGATGGGTATTGTTTGGTGAGTAGTTGTAGTTGGTTTTGATACGCTATCTTATCCCTTTCTTTTAGCCAGATGTTGTAGCGCGTCTCTGTAGTTAGTTAGTGCAGCCCGCTGCCGCTTCTTTGCAATAATCCCTTCCTTTCCGTTGTACCCAAAGTATTTGTATCTGGTGATGATTGGTTATGCTGGTATCTTGTGAGTATGGTTTATCCACTTGCCAGTACTTAACCGTACTGACCCACGAATCCTTTTCGTGGCTGCATATTTCACATTGCAGTCAACAGGTTTGAAGTCTGAAGACGTTAGCTTGGGAATCACTCCGGCTTGGCCTGGGCAGGGATTGGACGCCATCGGTTATCTTCAGGACTCTTAGTCCAATTTGCATCTTGTCCGTAGTCGGACACTATGTTGTTTCTTCCGCTGTTATTTGGATCTTTGTATTGTATCAGTTGTATCCTTGACTCGTTTGAGTCGTCTTGTATATACCTCCTCTGTTGTTGTTGTGGATTATTCGTGAACTGTTGTAATGTTATCACAAGTGGAAACCTGGAATCGGTTATTATGTGGATTTTGGCGGGAATGCTGAAATCTGCATAGTGCCCGATCTCGGGGCGTCACAAATGGTATCAGAGCATGGTTTCCGATTCCCAAAGTTGTTTCGATACGAATGGTTATCGAAGCAACGGGTCCGCAAAGCCTGTAGGATAACCTCGCTAACGGTCGTTGTTTCTAGAGTGTCAAAACTATTTGTGCAAAAACCTGTTTTGGAAACCTCTCAATAGGATTCTTGTTTTCTCCTTATCTCTATTCTATTTCTCCTCCTACCTTATTTGTTTTGGGAGTCTCTTCCCTTATCTATCTTTCAAAGTGTTAGGATCCTACGTGGGTTGGACGTTCTCTTAGCCTTTAACCTAATAGGTTCGATCATCGGAAGATTCCTGGTGGAAGAACATCGTCATCAACCCGAGCAAGAATCTCTTGTTAGTGGTGTCGAGAAGCCCTTGTTAGTGGTGTCGAGGAGATCAACTGGAAGCATGAAGAATCGATAGCCGAACTTCTTTCCCCTCCCGGGTTAGTGGGTGGATTGCGAGGGCGCAATCCCTTGTTAGTGGTGTCGTCTGTAACACCCGGGGGATTTCCCCCCAAATAGGATTTGGTTGTTTTTCCTTTTGCTTTGCATCACATGCATCATATGCATTGCACCTTGTTGTCAAAACAACTTAAAAAGTTCAAACCAATTTAAACTTCAGACATGTCCAAAGTTTCCAATTCAAAGTTGCAAACTAAACAACTCAATTTGGTTTCAATAGTTTTGAACTTGAATCAATTAAATTGCTTGTTAATAAAATCCCCTTTTATTAACACCCTAATGGTAAATTCAAGTTCAAATTCAAATCAAATCATTCATACTTGGCATGTTCCAAATGTGGTTTAAAATTAAAATCTTGCAAACATTTAAATTCAATAAGTTTTCATAATTGGTTGAGCTTATTGAATAAAATTGGTTATTTCAAAAATCAAATCCTTATGAAACCCTATTTGAAATTCAAATAGCAAATTCAAATCAAATTGACATTCCAAATTTTTGAAATTAATGTTAACATGCTTTGACTTTACTGTTTTGTAAATCAACAAAAATTATTTCATAAAATAAAACCCCTAACACCTTATTCTTTTTCTCTCTCTTTCTTTCCTACAAAAAATGTGTGTAAACAGCAAAAAAAAGATGAGAGGGGGAGGCAGGCCAGCCCAAGTGGGCTAGCCAACCTACAACCCCTTTTCCCACAGCCACCACAACCCACCTCCCTCTCTGTCTGGGCCGCTACACCTCCTCCTACCCCTGTCCGTATAGGTGACAGAAGCAGAGGGTGGGAAAGCGAGCTCACCCCCACCTCCACCTGCTCCCCTCCTCCTCTACTTAACCCCGCAGCCCCAACCCTAGGGTTTCTTCTCCCTCTCCTTCCTCCTGCGCCGCCGATTCCCTCGCCCCTCCACTGCTTTCTCTCTGTTCCCCTTTCTCTGGACTGAACCGGGAGAGAGAGACAGTAGCAGGTCGCCGTCGCCCCTGGGTCATGGTCTACCTCGAGCTAGCACAAGGCCACAGGAGCACCGCTGCGATGTCTGCATTGTACACATGCAAGGAATTGGCGCGAGATCGACTACAACGCCGACGACATCCTCTTTTTCCTCTCCGGTCGGTGATCTTCTCCGGCGAAATTCCGGTGATCCGTACCTCCTCGAGCTAGTTCGACTACTTCAGTACCCTCACGGTGAGCTCCCGCTCCGATTCCCTCCGTTTACCTATTACCATGGTTGCTAGGGACGTCGCGAGCATCCAACTCCTCTTCCGTCCGCCATGGCGTGCCTCCATCGAGCTGCTCCTGAAGGAGCAGCACGCACACGGTGCACACCCACCCCTCCTGTTCGCTCTCTCTGCACGTAACCCACGTACACCCACACTCCACACATCAGCACGACGCCGTCACCGCGCGCCACCGGAACACGTTCGTCGTTGGCCGTTTCCCATCCGCGTTTCTGAACTGAATCCGGGCGCTGTCGACTTTCAGTTCGTCAGTTAAACGCGCCGCTGTTGGCCTCTCATTCTGTCACGCAGTGATCCTATCACAACTCGCACGCCTACCCCAGTGGTACTGCACCCAGCACCGCGCCGCGAGCGCCCGGGTTCGAATCCCCGTGGGCGCAAAAGGCCCCCTTTTTACAATTTTTCCACGCGGACTCCCTGGACCCACATGTTTGTGTCTCACCAGGCGCCATCTCACCTTCCACACGCCACCGTGGCACTGGCCCCGCACGGCAGTGACACAGGCCAAGGTACCCTGTGTGAGAGACACCACAGGGGCCTATATGTGTTACCTTTTTCTCTTTTAGGTCCCTGGAAATCACAATCAGGTCCCTGACATTCAAATGCACCTAATAAATTCATTTAAACTCCAAATTCAAAATATAAAATATGTTTTACATTCCAAATTCCCTGTACTTTTCAAATATGCAAATTGTTTACTGTTTTTTCTAATTAAAATTGGTGCAGTAATTCAATGCTTTAATTACACCTTTTAAATTGCAAAATTCATAGCTTGCGCAATTCAAATCCAATTCCAACATGTAAAATATGTTTTCCATCCCATTTTTCATGAACTTTGCAAATATCAACTTTGTTTTCTATTTTGAATAAATTAAATTGCTGAAAACAACTATTTCTTAATTAATGCATTTAAAATTGTCAATTTAATAACTTGCTCATCTAAAATCCAAATTCAACAAATGAAATATGTATTCCATCTGAAAATTTGTGTTCTTTCCAAATATAAATTTTGTTATCTTTTTTGAACATTTAAAATTGGGGAAAACAACAAATGCTTGTTTAAATCATTTAAAATGCCAAAGTTCATAACTTAACAAATAAAATTCCAAACTTGGTAAACAACATATCAAACTGAATCTATTGTTGTTTTCTTATTATTTTCATCATCCATGCATCATTCTAATCAAATTTCACATGATGGTTATTTGTAGATCATTTAATTCAACATTAATTCATGGGCTTTTCCATATGCAATCCAAAATTGCATATGGGCCCATTTAAATATGTTTACCATGTCAACTAGTTTATCTTTGATGCATCCTTAAACTTGTCATGCATCCATATCTTGATCATGCTGGATCTTTTGCCGTAGAAGTAATTGTTGCATCCGGTGTTTGTGCTAGTTCGTTGCTTCTTCGCGGATAGGACGTTGAGATGATGTGAGCAACGACAAGTTCTTCGGATGTACCTCTACTTGCTGGATTCCAGGCAAGTATACTCACTTGCTGCCTATGGATGCCTTTCATCACTTGTTACCGATTCTTTCCGTTGTTCTTATGCTAGCCTTATGATTCGATGCTTGTGTCTCGATCCTATCATATGTTTACCTTGCAGCCATGATATAGCCTTCCTCCCACTTCCTATTAACTGTTGTTTGTTTACCTTGTTGGCCCTCGTGTCGTAGTTGCATGCTTAGGGTTGTTTGCGCTCAATTCTTGTTGTCCGTCTTATCACCTGTTTAGTTTGATAGTTGGGTTTCAATTCAATCAACAACATGTTAATGTTTTGGGTAATATTAATTTGATGATAAGGCACCGGCAGGAGGCCTGGCGTGGTTTTGAGGCCTGCTAGTGTCGAACTTAATTAGGAAAAGGGTCTTGTCCTCCGATCCATGATGAGCGCACTAACCGCATGTGGGAAGCGAGTATGGGCGCCCCCCGCAACTTTGATTCGATTCGCATCTCGTCCAAGTCGCCTCAGTTAGTTCGGGTTTTCCATTTGCCGCATGCATATGCAGGTGCAAACCCTTGGCGCCAGGGTGGAACTTTTGTAGTCGGCATTTAGGGAGACACGTTCTTAGAGTGCTATGAGGGTCCCCTTTTCTTCGTGGGGCTTGATTAGCCGTGCGCTCAATTGCACAGGGTTCTTTGGGCTTGATGCGAAGAAGAGTTGGGTTGTGTTGAGTGCCCCGCTTGGTCGAAGGGCCTTTCCTTCTGGCGGGTCATTCTTACGTGTACGGCCAAATTGGTGCATCCCTGCAGGGTTAAATCTTCTCGAGAAGCCGTGTTGTCCGCGGTTATGGATGACTTGGTGAAAGTGCTGGCTAACAAGTACTCAGACAACTTACACTTAACGATGATAACTTGACTAGTAATATAGATTACCTCCACCATAAAAATGAATGTCACCTTAATCAACCGTGTGAGTTTCCTTGGGTTGCTTCCTTAGTAGGGGTAACATTGGATGGGTATTGTTTGGTGAGTAGTTGTAGTTGGTTTTGATACGCTATCTTATCCCTTTCTTTTAGCCGGATGTTGTAGCGCGTCTCTGTAGTTAGTTAGTGCAGCCCGCTGCCGCTTCTTTGCAATAATCCCTTCCTTTCCGTTGTACCCAAAGTATTTGTATCTGGTGATGATTGGTTATGCTGGAGTATGGTTTATCCACTTGCCAGTACTTAACCGTACTGACCCACGAATCCTTTTCGTGGCTGCATATTCCACATTGCAGTCAACAGGTTTGAAGTCTGACGACGTTAGCTTGGGAATCCCTCCGGCTTGGCATGGGCAGGGATTGGACGCCATCGGTTATCTTCAGGAATCTTAGTCCAATTTGCATCTTGTCCGTAGTCGGGCACTATGTTGTTTCTTCCGTTGTTATTTGGATCTTTGTATTGTATCAGTTGTATCCTTGACTCGTTTGATTCGTCTTGTATATACCTCCTCTGTTGTTGTTGTGGATTATTCGTGAACTGTTGTAATGTTATCACAAGTGGCAACCTGGAATCGGTTATTATGTGGATTTTGGCGGGAATGCTGAAATCTGCATAGTGCCCGATCTCGGGGCATCACACTCCGTTGTGAAAGTTTGATTCTTAAAATGACGTAAACATAATCGGGGGGAGCGTTTTTCGTACAAGAGCTTCATCCCAGTTATCATGGTCATCAATTAGGCTAGATACCCAAATCAATCTCGAATGACCTTTATCATCTAGCACCTTTAGTTCCTCTCCACAGGGAAGCCAATTATCCCTCCATATACGCACCGCCCGGCCATCCCCAATACGCCAAATGATCACCTTTTTCAATAGGTCCAGCCCATGAGAGATAGCACTCCGGGTGGGGGATGGATTACCAGAGAACACCGTGTGAATGAGGTTACCTTGCGGATAATACTTGGCACGTAGGACTCGCGCACGTAAATTCTCCGGTCCGTTGATTAGCCTCCAAGCTTGACGAGCTAGCGACGCTTGATTAAACACCCGCATGTCTCTGAACCCCATGCCACCATGAGGTTTAGGCCGAACCATCATGTCCCATGAAATCCAATACATTTTCCTCTTCCCCTTTTAGCACCCCACCAAAAGACACGTATCAGTTTTGTGAGGTCATTGCAAACAGAAAACAATAATTTCAAGACTCCCATCATGTATGTTGGTAGTGCTTGTGCCACCGCCTTGATCATAATTTCCTTGCCTCCCTACGATAAATCTCCCCATTGCATTAATCTCTTTGATAGCTTAGCTTGCAGATTGCCGAACTTTCCCTTGGTCATTCGTCCTTCTGGCGTTGGCAACCCAAGATACTTCTCTTCAAATTCAGCTTTGTGGGCTTTCAACGCACTTCTAACCTCTTCCCGTGTCTCCAGACATACAAGCACTTAGACTCATTAATAATTTGTCTCGTCGCCACATCAAATGTGTCGATCATATATTTAACTCTCTCTGCCTGGTTGCGGTTTGCTTTAAAGAACATCAAAGTATCATCCGCAAAAAGAAGATGTGATACAACC
The DNA here is from genome assembly GCA_028641055.1 of Alopecurus myosuroides. Lineage (NCBI taxonomy): Eukaryota > Viridiplantae > Streptophyta > Magnoliopsida > Poales > Poaceae > Alopecurus > Alopecurus myosuroides. Next base: position 436,968,769 of record CM054059.1, on the reverse strand, counting down.
GGGGCTCTTCAGCATATCTTAATAGGTGAAATCTGTCATGTGCTTATTTTAGACTATAACAACGCTGGCAGCGCATCAGCAACAAAAAGGAATAAAAATAGAGACAAAGGATCACCTTGTCGAAGTCCTCTCGTGGGGGAGAACGCTTCCAATAGGGCTCCATTAAATTTTACGGAGTACCTCACCGTGGTCACACATGACATGATCCATCGTATCCACCGGCAAGAGAAGCCCATCTTATGCATTACTTCCTCCATAAATGCCCAGTCAACGCGATCATACGCCTACGAAAGATCCAACTTATAAGCACAAAGAGGGTTTTGTGCACTTGTACCATGCTCCATAAAATACAAACACTTGTAGGCTTTTGATTCTCAGATATTACATCTCCCAGTATAGGCCTCAATTTATTAACCAAACACTTGGATATTATTTAGTACAGAACATTGCATAGACTTATAGGCCAAAAATCCTTGAGCTCCACGGGATGGTCCACGTTTGGAATGGGGACTATAGATGTATCATTAACACCAACTAGAAGAATACCCCGTGCGTTGCAGCGGGTATCTCTTTTAAAAAAGTCTATAAACGAAATGGGTATAGCGTGTATGAAATATTCTATTATAAAGATTCAATTGATCACATAATCGATATACTAAATTTCATTTATGTGAAGTTGTATATTTTGAGAAATAAATATTTGTGACATGGATAATTATATGGTTTAAAAAATATGGCATGGTTATGTGGCATGAAATATGTAATATCACAATTATTAGTGGAGATGACATGGATAATTGATTGGCTAAAATGGTGGATGATGTGGATAGCTTGTATGTTGACATAGAAAAATCATAAATACATCTTAGTGGGATTATGTCTTATGAGAAACTAGAATAATACCCCGCGCGTTGCAGCGGGTATCTCTTTAAATAAATATTATGTAAACGAAATGGTATAAGATGTATGAAATATTCCATTATCAATACTAAATTTTATTTGGGTGAAATTGTTGTATATTTTAAGAAATAAATATTAGTGATATGGACAATTATATGGTTGAAAAAAGATGACATGGTTATGCGGCATGAAATGTGTAATATCACAATTATTAGTGAAGATGACATGGATAATTGATTGGCTAAAATTGTGGGTGATGTGGATAGCTTGCATATTGAGATAGAAAAATCAGGCATTTTCCCTATGTCAAAAAACTTCCAGAATCCATTGTATAATCTCTTCTTTTAGCACATCCCAATTCCTTTGGTAAAACCTAGCTGGAAACCCATATGGCCCCGGTGCCATGAGAGACCCGATCTGAAATAGCGCCCCCACAAGACAACTCGGCTGATGGGATTATCCCTAGATGCATCGCCCCCACAATCTTTGCCCTCTCCAAACGCAAGAATTGGAGCATCCGGAATGCGGTCAATAATGATGTTTGTATCTCATAAATCAACATCTCTGCGGGCCTCTCCGTCCAAAGCATCCAAGAACTCGTCAAGCTTTGGGAGCATACCTTGCAGCTCATCATCTTGGACAATGCGGCGGGCTCCATTCCGTGGAAGCTAACATCTGACGATATCTACTCTTCTGTTTCCGCGTACAAAGCTCAATTTGTCGGGACTATCCAATCTCGCATGGACCCCATCATTTGGAAGGCTTGGGCTCCCCCGAAGAGCAAATTTTTCTCCTGGCTTATCATTCAAAACAGAGTGTGGACGGGAGGGTCCGTCTCGAGCGCCGTGGGTGGCCAAACGGCCGTATTTGTCCTCTCTGTCAATGCCACGACGAGACGGCAGGCCACTGACGTGGGGATGCCTCCCGAGTCTCCCAGACGGGCCTATCTGGTCTAGGCTAAACATAAATGCCCAACACGTGGAACCGCCCTAATCTTCCAGAAGTCCCAACCGCGGACCACCCGCAAGACTTACGGGCCAAGGCACAGAGGAGTTACCGACTAGGGCTAGGGTTTGTAATCTATCCGGGTACGGATTCGAGACCCAGCCTCCTATATAAAGGTTGGGAGAACCACCCGGGGAGGATCATCTAATCTTTACCACCACCATTGGTGCTGCCTCTCGAGATCCAATCTCTCAACTAGAGCGCCCACCATTGTAATCTCACACCATAATACAAATCAGACAAGCAGAAGTAAGGGTTTTACCTGCCCCCATGTTAGCCGTCGAGTCCGCCAGCGCCTAATCGTTTCCTACTCTTAAACCCCCATCACGCCATCCGGGGGATTTGTTGATATGAGTCTTCAACAGTTGACGCCGTCTGTGGGAACGGAAGGCGCTGGATCCACGGCTTCGCCGGTGTCATCTGCACCGGGCTTCAGTTGGAGTTCGGAATCGTCGGCTCCTACGGAGCCAATCTGCTTCGAGTCATTCATATACACGCCCCACTGATGGCTAGGTTGAGACTCCAAGTGCAGAGTGTGTAGCTAGTGGCAAGCCTTCTTCCCCACGAGGGTGACTCGAGGGTTTATATCGAACTCTTGGGTAGCCAGTATTTCAGCAGTTGTCTTCCAAGATTCCTCTAGGATCCTGCAAACAAGTAGAGAATTTTGTGCCCTCAACCTCACCAAGTGGTTGTCAAGCACAAGGTGTGAGACTTCGAAATTGCAATGCAAAACTGAAAGTAAATGTGCAATACTTAAATCTACTACTAAATGCAAATGAGAAAATAAATATGCAATGGATTGTTTTTGTATTTTTGTGATGCAAGTGGTGATGGAGATAATGTAAATTCGAATTGGAGATGCAAGTAAAGTAAAGTGCAAGTAAAGTAAATTGCAGCAAAGTAACTAGAGTGTTTTCTTATAATTAAAATAGGACCGAGGTTCATGGTTTCACACTTGCATTCTCTCAAATAAAGTGGTAGACGGTGGACATAAAGAATTACATGTGAGATTACAATAACATGTTTAACATTGAGTACTTTCATATGGGCATCACGTCCTAGCATAGAGATCTCTACGGTCATATTGATCCCTCTTATACTCCACCAAGATGCGAAATAAATCATAACACCTCGATAATTAAGGAAAAACCAGAGTATAGCTTTAAGCAATGTGACATGAAGTTGAAGTAAGAACTTGCTAGATCTAGTCATGGAGATTGATTAGTGTCACTTCAAATCCCCGGTAACAAGGTACTCCTTTTTATCCCTAGTGAGGTAACTAAGAAAGGTTTAACAAAACCTAAGTGGATCGCTGAACTTCTGTCACTTTCACAGCACTAGCCACCCCCCGTTACTCCAACTAATGCACCCATCACCCCACACACGCTCTCAAGAACTAGCTTGATCAAAGCTAGCAAATAAGAACGGGGTACATACGATACATCTACTCAAATAACTCAAGAGAAACAATTGCAATCTCAGATTCAATAACTCATAGAAAAGATCCACCACATAGGAATTACAACGGTGCCCGTAATCATGTGAGGCAGCTCATACGGATCTAATTAGTGAAGCACATAGAGAGAGATATACAAGTGCTACTTCCACAAATCCATAGCCCTGGGGTGGACTACTCCCTCTTCATGGAGATGTCGATGGAGATGACGTTGGAGGGGTAGGAGATCACACCGGCGGCACCCCGCCGGAGTTTTCCCCCTCTAATCTGGAACTTCTGGTTTCTGTTTTGGTGTTTCGGTGTTTCGGCGGTGCTCTCCTCCGTAAGGGTACGGGGGACCCTTTTTATAGTCGGTTTTAGGTCAAGACGGAGTCGGTAAGTCGAAGATGGAAGGAATTGGGGCCACAGGGGCCAAAACGGGGCCTCTCACGCGGCCAAGGAATCTGGCCGCGTGGAGGGTCCTCTTTTGGGCCTCCTTGCCCAATTCTCATGGATCCTTTGCCCGCAAGTCTTCTCCTTCCAAGAAAATGACCCCCATAGATTTTCGGATGATTTCGCGGAAGTTTGCCCCCTGAAACGTCAAAAATATAGAAAAAGGGGTTTCTGATAGGCAGGGTTAATTCCATAAAAGTTGGGAGACTTTGTAATTTAACCCCAAAATACTATAGAACATTGAATTATACCCTTATATGATGCAATATGTAATAGAAAACCATGTGAAAATATGGAAAATTCATCTATGCATTTTACATGCATTAACGTCCCCAAGCTTAACCCATGCTCGTCCTCGAGTATGAAGGTGATAAAACTAAGATGGGTTTTGCATATTGAAACAATCATGGGATATCAAGGAGGATTATTCATGCTACATATAATCAAATGATTAATACTAGAAATGAGTAGCAATATACAATTCATGTTGTAAGAAATATCAAATATGCAAGCAAAGATGCTTCATGAAAGTTCACAAAGTGTATAATGAAATAAAAGCACTATGGACCAAATGCATACACAAAATGAAAAATAAAATCCTATATTGGTCAAAGAATAGCATAATGGAGAATAGAAAATATAGTGGACACTTTGGAGAAAATTGAGTAGAGGTAAAACATGATCAAGTCTTATTTAGCCTCTAAATTATTCAACTAAATTACTAATTGAAATGTGGTATCCATTGATCTAGTACTCTCATTTCCCCTTTATCACTAGCATCTTAAAATTGTGAGTATTGAAGTAATGAGAATGACAAGGTGGTTGAAAGCCTCATGCCCCGTGAGTGTGAAAACCTACTCCATGATTACTCAACTTAAGATTCCTAATAAGTTTTGTACAATTATAATAAGTATTAATGACATCATAGAGAACCGCAAAGAGGTACCTCTTGCCCCATGACATCGAAACAAGCCCATGTTACAATGACAAGATGAACAAACAGAGTAGACTCAGCATCCTTTTTATTTTCATTCACTATTATGCATAGCTTCTTATTTTATTATAGGATGTGTTGTAGAGTCACTCAAGCTGTAAGTAAATTTCCACCATGATAAAGCATGGCTTGGGTTAGCGGCCCAACGCGTTTCTCTAGTCATATAGATACTTACTCATCAAAACTTACTATTCCTCTATTTCATTTCGGCATGGCAGGAGTCCAAAAACAAAAGTACATGATATCAACCAAATGTAAATTTTTTGTGCAATGTTGAAAGCTTTCCGGTGATACACGTTTATAGCTAGCTCCCAACCACACACTTGTAAAACGCAAAACTTGTGGCTCCCATTATTGGGTCATGTTTATTAGATGCATAAAAAGTAAAGTGTGCTTTCAAAAGTTCGTGAGAGTCCTATCCCAAGTTCAACCCATGACAATTAATAAAGTGAATATCTTAATTTAGAACATAAATAACACAATAACATGGTGAACATACTCGGAATAGCAATGAAGCTAATGTAAAGATATGGTGGACTCACAGGAAATACTTAGCTAAGGAGTGTTGGAAATAAGTTTTTACTTGTTGGAATTTTAAATTTTTTGGGCTAGCAAGAGGGAGATAGTTGACCAGCTACTATGCATGCATATGTCCATATAACTACTCATTTCATGACAAACTAAATAAACCAGCAATTAACATCAAGGACATGAATAAAAGATAGCTCAAGACAACATTATTGCAAATTTCTACACATAAAAAGCCTATAAATCATGCAAACATATGTAGCTCTTCAAATCAACCATGGCATCCCTATTCCAAGTCATAATACTAGCATCCAATACATTCCAACCCCAAACTCCAGTAGCTCAATCTCATATAAAATGATGGTGGTGGTCTTATCAAAACAAAAATAAAAACAAAAACTAGACGCTTCAAGTCTCTACGATAAATGCTTTGCTTAGAAAAACAGAAAGTAGAAGTGTGCTAACCAAAAGAGTGTAGCTCCAGTGGGGTGTTCATCACATCCCCAAGCTTATGGCTTTCACCATTCTTGGATGTCTTGAGGCGCAGCTCCTCTATTCCCTGTGAAAAAACTTCACAAAACATGTTTCTCCCATTCTTTTTCTGTGGGGTGAGATTAGCAAGGACAAACAAATCACATGCTTGCTGTGCAAAATTCTAAATCAAATGCTCCAGTAGATAGACAATAAGGTTCATTATGTTGTATGTTCACTCTCTTGCTTGAAAGAATCATGGAAATTCGATTCCCAAGCCCAAAGAGTGCATAAAACAAAAGAAGGCAGAATCTGTCCAGAAAAGCAACAGCAGCAAAACGAACGTTTTTCCCTAAGCTAGACTCGTCAAAAAAATTAAGCCAATTTTTGCGCGTACAGAGGACAAAAAGTTGCAGAACATACTAAAAAATTAGCTCAATCGGACATACCAATAAAAAACGTAAAATCATACGGTGAGCAGACTCGTGCTGAAACAGAAATTTCATGCACTAGGATAGCAACTTATAAGTCCAAATGGGTTTGACTTGACTCTTTATTGAAAACTACAGAATTAAAAAAAAACTAATCTCTTGAGACAGCAAGAGGACACTAGGAAAATCCAAACAAAAACAACCGGGTTGCCTCCCGTAAAGCGCTTTTTTTATAGCCATATAGCTAGGCTTTACTTACTTGATAATCAAGAGGGATAAAGCTCATGAGGGAGCTTGTTCTTCAGCGTGCCCCTCTTCCTTGGGAAGTGCTCCATGCTTTTCTTGTGAGGGAACTGGAACTTGACATTCCCTTCCTTGGAGTCTATGATTGCACCTGTAGTACGAAGAAAAGGTCTACCCAAAATAATAGGACTAGGGGATTTATCCCCCATATCCATAATAATGAAATCAACGGGTACAAAAGTCATGTGCAATTCAATCATAACATCTTTTACTTGTCCTATAGCATGTTTAGTAGAGTTATCAGCAAGTACAAATTCACTTGATCACTTTTCTAAATTGTCTAGTTCTAGCAATTCATATAATTCTTTAGAGAGTACCGATACACTAGAACCTAGATCTAACATAGCATAGTGAATTTCTTTTCCAATTGAAACTAGCACCTTGGGGATCCATGCATCCCCAAGCTTAGGAGGTATCATGGCCTCATTCTTGTACCTAGCAATTTTTTTTTGCAAGACATGATTAGCAATATAAGATCCAAAGCCAGGTTGATTAACATTTATAGTGGGATCACTAGCAAAATTTTGTAGAGTAGCAATAAGTTCTTGCAAGCTACTTTTTTCTAAATCAAGCAATGGATCCTTAATTTCAGTAAGCATCATAATTTCCTCTAATTTACTCTCTAATTTAGCTATCATGCTTGATTCATGAGGACTAATTTCATCTTTGCTAGCAAGATAAGACATATATGGAAGTAAATATTCAGGGTACTTCACTATTTCATTCAAAGTTTCTTCTAAGCTAGTAGGGACATGCTCACTTGTATTCTCAGAAATATGATCAATATTTTTAATAATAGGAGCAGCAATAGTAATAGAATTCATTCCTACACTAGGTTGTGCTTGTGGCTTTCCTGCTGACATGCTTAATAGAGTTGCTTGATTATCAGCTAATTTTGACAATGCTTTATCTAAATTCGAAGATTGAAGTTGCAATCCTTTAATATAACTACTAATGGATGCAATAGACTTATTTAACTCATGTATCATAGAATTTTTACTAGCAACTTGTTCCATAAACAATTTATTAGATTCAGAAATTTCACTAGAAGGCTTCCACTTATTTTCATTAGCATTAGGATATGTAACAAAAGGTTTATTTGGCACATAAGGAGGTTTACTATATGAATTGTAAGCATTACCAAAACCATTGCTACCATAATTCCTAACAAAATTAACATCCACACTTTCAGAATTACTACCAACTAGCTCCTGCAAAGGCACATTCTCCATAATTTGTTTATTAATAAAGGCAAGAATAGTGTCCATTTTAGAAGAAAAATCATTGGTTTCTTCAATTGAGTTTATTTTCTTAGTGGGATTGGGTGCTCTTTCAGTATTCCATTGACTATAATTTTGCAATATGCTTTCTAATATGCTCTTAGCCTCTCCTACAGTTTTACTCATAAAGGCACCTCCAGCAGCAGAATCAAGTATATTTCTAGACATGTAGTTTAGACCATTATAAAAAGAGTGTAGTATGGTCCATTCATTTACTCCATGTGATGGGCATGTTCTAAGCATTAATTTAATTCTATCCCATGCCATGGCTACATGTTCATTATCATTTTTCCAAAATGAGAGGATATTATTCCTATTTTGCAAAATTTTAACGGGAGGATAATATTTCTTAATGAAAGCTTCTTTTAAATCATCCCAAGACTTTATACTAGCTGTAGGTAGTGAAAGTAACCATTCTTTAGCCTTTCCTCTAAGTGAAAAAGGAAATAATTTCAGTTTTAAAACACTACTTTCCACATTTTTAAATTTTTGCATATCACATATTTCCATGAAATCATGAAGATGCATAGAGGCATCCTCCATAGCACTACCACCAAATTGCTCTCTAGTAATTAAATTCAATAAACTAGGACTTACTTCATAGCTTTCAGCTTGTATTTCAGGTGTAGTAATTGGCCAAGCAATGAATTGGTCATTGGGTGTATTTGTGTAGTCACTTAATTTAGTTCTATCACCCATTTTAACAGTTTTTATGTAGTTTTTAATTTTTTATGCAAAACTGAAAAGTAAAGTAACTAGGCAAATTCGAAATACTAAAATAAACTAGATAACTAAATGCAAAACTAAAATGCAAACTAAACTAAAATATGCAAGACAAAACAAAAATAAGAATAAAAACAAAACAAAAACAAAAACAAAACAAGAAACAAAACAATCTACTTGAAAGAAGGTGGAGATAGAAAGGACGGTACTCACATAGGTGCAACCTCCCTAAACTTAGGTGTTTGCACACCTTGTTGGTGATGAAGACTTCTTGTGAGCTCCCTTGGACAACTCCTTCACCTATGGCTCCCCGGCAACGGCGCCAGAAAAACGCTTGATGGCTAGGTTGAGACTCCAAGTGCAGAGTGTGTAGCTAGTGGCAAGCCTTCTTCCCCACGAGGGTGACTCGAGGGTTTATATCGAACTCTTGGGGAGCCAGTATTTCAGCAGTTGTCTTCCAAGCTTCCTCCAGGATCCTGCAAACAAGTAGAGAATTTTGTGCCCTCAACCTCACCAAGTGGTTGTCAAGCACAAGGTGTGAGACTTCGAAATTGCAATGCAAAACTGAAAGTAAATGTGCAATAATTCAATCTACTACTAAATGCAAATGAGAAAATAAATATGCAATGGATTGTTTTTGTATTTTTGTGATGCAAGTGGTGATGGAGATAATGTAAATTCGAATTGGAGATGCAAGTAAAGTAAAGTGCAAGTAAAGTAAATTGCAGCAAAGTAACTAGAGTGTTTTCTTATAATCATGGTTTTACACTTGCATTCTTTCAAATAAAGTGGTAGACGGTGGACATAAAGAATTACATGTGAGATTACAATAACATGTTTAACATTGAGTACTTTCATATGGGCATCACGTCCTAGCATAGATATCTCTACGGTCATATTGATCCCTCTTATACTCCACCAAGATGCGAAATAAATCATAACACCTCGATAATTAAGGAAAAACCAGAGTATAGCTTTAAGCAATGTGACATGAAGTTGAAGTAAGAACTTGCTAGATCTAGTCATGGAGATTGATTAGTGTCACTTCAAATCCCCGGTAACAAGGTAATCCTTTTTATCCCTAGTGAGGTAACTAAGAAAGGTTTAACAAAACCTAAGTGGATCGCTGAACTTCTGTCACTTTCACAGCACTAGCCACCCCCCGTTACTCCAACTAATGCACCCATCACCCCACAAACGCTCTCAAGAACTAGATTGATCAAAGCTAGCTAATAAGAACGGGGTACATAAGATACATCTAATCAAATAACTCAAGAGAAACAATTGCAATCTCAGATTCAATAACTCATAGAAAAGATCCACCACATAGGAATCACAACGGTGCCCGTGATCATGTGAGGCAGCTCATACGGATCTAATTAGTGAAGCACATAGAGAGAGAGATACAAGTGCTACTTTCACAAACCCATAGCCCTGGGGTGGACTACTCCCTCTTCATGGAGATGTCGATGGAGATGACGTTGGAGGGGTAGGAGATCACACCGGCGGCGCCCCGCCGGAGTTTCCCCCCTCCAATCTGGAAATTCTGGTCTCTGTTTTGGTGTTTCGGTGTTTCGGCGGCGCTCTCCTCCGTAAGGGTACGGGGGAACCTTTTTATAGTCGGTTTTAGGTCAAGACGGAGTCGGTAAGTCGAAGATGGAAGGAATTGGGGCCACAGGGGCCAAAAGGGGGCCTCTCACGCGGCCAAGGAATCTGGCCGCGTGGAGGGTCCTCTTTTAGGCCTCCTTGCCCAATTCTCGTAGATCCTTCGCCCGCAAGTCTTTTCCTTCCAAGAAAATGACCCCCGCAGATTTTCAGGTGATTTCGCGGAAGTTTGCCCCCTGAAACGTCAAAAATATAGAAAACGGGGTTTCTGACAGGCAGGGTTAATTCCATAAAAGTTGGGGGACTTTGTAATTTAACCCCAAAATACTATAAAACATTGAATTATACCCTTATATGATGCAATATGTAATAGAAAACCATGTGAAAATATGCAAAATTCATCTATGCATTTTACATGCATCACCCACTCGCCGGCTTCTCGCCCGACGTTCAGCGGTCTCCAGGAGGGTGTAAAGCTGACGTTCGTCGACCTCCACTTCCACGCCAGCAAGGAGGGAATATTGCACTTCTCCGACTCCGCGGCACCCGCCGAATGTGACGTTAAGTCGATCTCAAGCACGGCGACCCCGGAATCTCCACTCGCCAACTCGGGCTGCTGTTCGGAGTCAACCCTCAGTTCGATCCGCCGCAACACACCCGATTTCCACACCATAGCTGCCGAAGAACCCGTCGATCTAGACGGCGAGCACTGGCTTTCCCCGAAGACTCGCGAGCCATACCTGGCCCAGTCTGCATGGCCGGCCAAGAGGAAGATCCCGCCGAAACAGGGGGTAGCGCGGCGGAGAGGCAGACCGTCAATGTCTCGCGGACGGCCTGGCTCAAGGAAAAAAGAGCGGTGCAAGCGGGCCTCACGCTGGAACCCGGCACCACTCAAGAAGATCTGACGGCTGACCATTACTTCCTGTCTAAGAAAAACCAGGAGGTGATAAGGGAAAATCGAGAACTCGATGCCTGCAGATGCGCGGCAGAGGCCTTGAGCGCCCGTAGGGCAGAGCTGCCCAGAACTCGCGAGTCAACGTGATACCAGCCACCCAGAAGAGGAAAGTACGTCTCGAAAACCACTCGCATGGACCGAGAGTCTATAAGGGAGACTTACAGAACTCTCTAGTCCTTGTTCATGCATGTCGACGAAGACGACAACGTGCGTCCCACGACTCCCGCGGCCGCTTTCCTCGCTGCCACAACCTACCTACGGGTGATCCAACCGCCAAAAACCGATCCTCGCATGGAACAACATCGCCAAGCAATCAGAGGGTTGGGTCTAGCCGGAGCGGCGATCGCTGCCAAAGATCACAAGAAAATGGCCGCCCCGGAAACTGCAGCACCTCGAGCAGATAGATCACCTTGCCTCGCGAGAATACGTCACCAAGAAGAGGAAGCGAGGGGTCCCCTCATCGTCATCAGAGCAGGGAATCGCGACACCGCGACGACAGCCCGCGACTCCGCGGCGGTCGCCCACGACATCACGAAGAAGAACCGAGAGGGTGTAGTGAAGACCCGCGATGGCGCAGCGAAGAACCGCGACGTCGCTGCACAGAGCCCCAACACCGTGGTCGCACATCGTGACACCGCAACAGGGAGCCGCAGTGCGGCGATAGCCGCGACCATACAACGTACTACGCGCGAAGCGACAACACCCAGCACAAGGTCGAAAGGGCCGGCGCACGTAGGAATCGCGCACGTTCATCATCTGAGTCCGACGAAGAAGCCTGCGGCGCACTATGTTTTAGTCCCGACATCCGCGAGGCGGAGATTCCCAAGAGATTCAAGTTCACTTCGGAGGTCCCGAAGTACGATGGCTGCCAAGAACCCATGACATGGTTGTCAGACTATCTGACCGCGGTCAAGTGCCAACGCGGAAACGAGGTGACGACCATGCATTACTTAAACCTGCATCTGCTCGGGTCCGTCCGAAGCTGGCTCGAGAGCAGACCACGCGCATGGTACAGATCTTGGGACGATCTCACATGCGACTTTGAGAAAACTTCCAAACAACCTACAAAAGCCCCGCATCTATCGAGGAGGTGCGAGCCTGCAAGCAAAAAAGAGACGAAACCACCCGCGAATACATCCAGAGGTGGAACACACTTAGAAACACAGCCGGAAATATATCAGAGGAGGCGGAAGTTGAAGCGTCCACGAAAGACGTGCGGCACCTGGCCTTCCGAGAAGAACTGGGACACAGTATGCATAAAACAATTGGCGAGTTGATGGTGATAGCGGACAAATGGGCGAAGAGAGAAGAATATCTACGCAACGAGAGGCCCACCTCGCCCACACACGACGACCGCAACGGCGACCGCCGCAGGAAAAAGAGGCGACATTACAATCAGGACAATCAGGAGGAGTTCGTTGCAGCCGAATTCACCAGAAACAACAATGGAGGATCCCGTGGGATTCAGAGGTGGAGGCCAAAAGCAGACGACAAGTCACCCTAAGAGGACCTCGACGAATAATGCTCCCTGACCTCTTCAAAGACGAGCGCACGGGCAAGCTCAAAGCCACCCATCTCCTCAAAGACTGCCGGAAGTTCCTGAACATTCACGAGGCGTACTCGAAGAAGCACCGAATCGCCACAAGCCAAGGATATCCGCAAGTACCTGGAAGTGGTGTAGTCGTGCCAAACTCACCTCCACCGCCACCACCACTACCACCGGCACAACCCACCATGGCAATAGTCGCAAACCCGACAACCGCAAACCCTGGAGCCAACGGATACCCGATCCCTCAAGGAACCTTAGGCATGATAGAGAGGGTATGCCCATCTCGACGAGTCCAGAAGACCAACACTCGCCACGTCAACATGGCAGTGGAAGTGCCACCATCCAAAACTGAGTACCTCAAGGGGTCCGACCAACCCAGGGAGGGTCACCCACCCCGAGTGTACCGACCAGAACACGCAACGCTCGTCATCCAGGCGCAGATAGGCAACTTCAACCTGGCCAGAGTGTTCCTGGATGGAGGCAGTGGGATCAGCATCATATACGCGGACACACTCCGCAAAATGAACAGGAACCTGGAAGGACTCGCAGAGTAGGATACCTCATTCCTTGGCATAGTGCCAGGCAAGCCAGTCCGGCCAATCGGCTTGATAACTCTGAAAGTAGTCCTCGGCGACCCGAGCAATTACAGACGGGAGTTCCTCAACTTTGAGGTGGTTGACTAGCCATCCCAGTACCAAGCCATTCTCGACCGAACTGCATTTGCGAGATTCATGGCAGTACCACACTACGCATACCTCAAGTTGAAGCTCCCAGGGTGATGGAGGGGTTAACCTCTTGGGTGGCCTGATCTTCACGAATTGACCAAGAAGACAAAGAAAACGAAGAACACGAAGGGGAAATCAAGGGGAAACGAGGGGAACAAGGGGAGATAACTAGTAAGAACCGAAGCACCCAATCTCTCGTCAACTAAGCCGCAACGGCCGCCTACGCAACGATTGATCCAACCGAACTCACCTTTTCGGAAACCGCTTCACACCCGTGGACGGTCCACCATACCAATAGAACCTCAAGGATTAGTTGAGGAAGATTGAAAAGTCCCTAACTGAGTCCCAAGGGGAAAGGATAGGAAACCCGATGAATCTTGATACGATCCTAGATACAAATCATAGGAGTAGCCTTGATACGGTCCTAGGTAAAAACCATAGGAGTAGCCTCACAAGAGGGGTACAAGAGCAAAGATCAAAGTTCTAAATTCATCTCTAAACCTAGATATAGCCAAAGGGGTTCCGTATATGGCCAACGGGGTAGGTGAGGGGTGAAAAGGGGCATTTCCCCCCAAATCTCGCAGTCTTCAGGGCACCCGGCCTGGGACGCCGGGGTGGGTGCAGCAGCAGGGAGGCTGACCTGGCGTGCAGCAGAGCCGGCCTGAGGCCGGGGTGGAGGTTGGCCGCTTCGGGTGGCCACCCGGCCTGGCGCGCAGGGAGGCCGACCCGAGGCCGGGGTGGGGGGCCAGCTGCCTCTGTTGGGGGTCCGGCCTAGCCGGGATTTGAGGCCGGACTCCCTGCTCTTCCCTCTCCTCCTCCTTCTCTTCTTCGATGCCATTTCCTCGGGCTTCTTCCATAGCTTCTTGGGCATCGTCTTGGGGATCTATGGTGGGGTCTGATGCGTGTGGACACACGTTCGTTGGGAGACCTGATACATCCATTTTGCATCACTATTTTATATCGTTATTTTTCTGTTATTCATCGACATATTTCATGTTATGCTACATTACTTATGTTATTTCATCTTATTTTACATGTTTAATAATTATGGGAGAATAATCACAGGGACCAGAAATCTGATGAAAAAAGCATCGTCGAGATACCCTATTTAAGAAGATTAGAAGAAGAAGGGGGGTACACGAGAAGTCTTAGAAGTGCCGAGGAGGAAGCTAGCCAGAAGGGCAGCCAGAGGGGGGCCATCAGGGGCCCACATCACCAGGTGGTGCGCCCCCTGGCCGCGCCTGGGGGTGGTTTGCCCCCCTGGCCCACCTCTGGGCGCCCCCTTTGGTGTACTTGATCCCCAGGGAACTCTAAGCCCGGGAGATCGTTGAGGAAATATTCCGCCGCCGCCTTGCTGCCAGGGAAATTCCTCCCCGAAGAGGGGAAATCGTCGCCACCGTCACTGTCATCACTTCGGGCTTTATCGAGATCATAATTGTCATCATCCTCACCACCAAAACCATCACCGTCACCGTCCACCTTCATCCCGCTGTAACAATTAGGGGTCTTTATCGTTGTTTTCCACTAGATCTCTCTCCTAGTGCGGATTACTTGTTAGTAGTTGATGCTTGTGAGATTTATCGGTGTTTGCACTTCATGACCAGATTGTTATTTACCATTATATCACCACTCATTATGATCCATATGATGTCTCATGAGTAGTTCGTTTAGTTCTTGAGGACATGGGAGAAGTCGTGATGTTAGTAGTGGAATTATGTTGAAGTAATATCTATATGGTTTGATATTTAAGTTGTGGTATTATTCTTCTAGTGGTGTCATGTGAACGTCGACTACATGATACTTCACCTTTATGGGCCTAGGAGGATGCATTGTGTATTTGGCTACTAATTGTGGGTTTGCCGGAGTGACAAAAACCTAAACCCCCATTAAGAAACTGATGCACGAGGGAGTGTAGGATCCCAGAGTTTAAGGTTGTGGTTAGATTTATCTTAATTACTTCTTTTATTTGCGGATGTTTAATCACGAGTATGTATTAGTCCTAGTTGGGAGGTGCATTAGCATAGGTTCACCCACACAACACCTATCAAAACAATAAATATTAATCAACTATATGAAGCAAAAAAACTTGACGAGATTCCCATGTGTCCTCGAGAACGTTTAGTCACCATAAGTAAAACAACTGGCTTGTCCTTTGCTCTCAAAAGGATTGGGCCACTCGCTACAATTATTATTACTGTTATTTATTTACTTGCACTTTATTTATCTGCTATATCCAAAACAACCAAAAACCTGTTTACTAGTGTTTAGAGTGAATTCTCTATCTAACCTACTTGTCAACACCTTCTGCTCCTCGTTGAATTCGACACTCTTATTTATCGAAAGTACTATGATACACCCCTATACTTGTGGGTCATCAAGACTATTTTCTGGCGCCGTTGCCGGGGGGAGTGAAGCGATATTGGTAAGATAAACTTTTACTGTGAGTGTTATTTTTATTTCTGTCTGCTGCTTTATTTTACTATGGACAGTCCATATGGTTCTTTGTTTACGGGCACTACTATTACTGCAAGGGTATTAGATGACCCCTTATCAGCTGAATTAGATCCTTATAAAATACCTATGAAAATTGTTGGACGTGTTATGGATAACTGCTATTACGGAGATGGGACTGTCCATCCCGGTGATCATTTTCTATTTATACATGAATTATGCGAGTTATTTAGGTGTGCAGGTATTGCAATGGATCAAATTAAAAGTAAATTATTCTCTTTATCACTGAGAGGCAAAGCTGCTGAATGGTTTAAAATGCTGAAGAATGGTGAATCTATTGGATGGGAGGAAATTGTACCTCTCTTTTATTCTAAATTTTATCCTCCCAGTGAGACTCATAAAGACCGGAATCAAATATATAATTTCTGGCCTCATGATGGAGAGAGTATTTCGCAAGCTTGGGGGAGAATGAAGTTATTAATGCTTAAATGCCCCGTTCATGAGCTCCCGAGTAATATTGTTATCAATAATTTTTATGCAAGGCTTTCTCTTCATGATAATGATTTGTTGGATGCTTCTTGTTCTGGATCATTCACACATATGAAGGAAGAAGCTAAATGGGACCTTCTTGATCGTTTTCAAGAAAATACTGAAGGATGGGAGAATGAAAAAGGTAGAAATTCAGGTATAAAATATGATTATGAATGCGTTAGAACTTTTATGGGAACTAATGATTTCTATAATGTTAGTGTTGTTTGTGGTATTGATTCTCAAATTTCTGCAAACTGTCTTAAAGCATTTGCTTCCTATCTTGATATTCCTAAAAAGGAATATCACAAATATCAAGCACCTTATATAGATATTGTTAATTGTGTTCCTGCTAGAAACATTGAAGTGCATGTTGTTAATCCTGTTGTGCCTGAACCTTATATTGACAAAATGCCTTTCCCTGCTAAAGTAAAGGAACATTCTATGGTAGCTAGTGTGGTTACCAAAAGTATAAATAAACCTATTGAACCCGATGAACAAATAACTGTAGAACCTACGGTAGCTATGGTTAAAGATCTTGTTTCTGAAAATGTAGAAGATGGACACATTGTATTTTGTGAGGATGCTTCTAATATTCTTTCCCATCCTCGTTCCTTTGTTTTCTGTTAAGATTGGTGATCATTGCTACTATGGTTTATGTGATATTGGTGCAAGTTCTAGTGCTATTCCTTACGAGCTTTATAAAGAAATCATGCATGAAATTGGTTCTTGTGAACTTGAAGATATTGATGTTGCTATTCAACTTACTAATAGAGAAACTGTCTTTCCAATTGATATTGTTAGAGATGTGGAAGTTGTATGTGGTAAAACTAAATATCCTACTGATTTTCTAGTACTGGGTAAGGCTGCTAGTAAGACTAGTCCTATTATTTTTGGTAGACCTTTCTTGAACACTTGTGGTGCTATTATAGATTGTAGGAAGGATAACATTTTGACTAAATTTGATGGAAAATCTTATGAGTTTAATTTCTCTAAATTTGCTAGAGCTCCTTATGAAGCTAATGAAAATTTTAAAGTTGAACAACTTGCTTCTATTGCTCTTGCTCCTAACAATGCTTTGCAGTAATTCATGGAGGACCAAGAAAGTGAGGTCTTTATGGAAGAAATAAATGAAATTGGCGATATTCTTCTTCGTCAACCAGTGATACTGAAACACAATTTACCTGTGGAGGATTTGGGTACCACAATACCACCCAAAGAGGATCCTGTTTTTGATTTGAAACCTTTCCCTAATGATCTTAAATATTCTTATATTGATGATAAGAAAATATATCCTGCTATTATCAGTTCTAAAATTTTAGGTGAAGAAGAGGAAAGATTATTGGGAATATTGAAGAAACACCATGGAGCTATTGGATATACTCTTGATGATTTGAAAGGGATTTCCCCTGTTATATGTCAGCATGCTATTAATATTGAACCTGATGCAAAGCCAGCTGTTGAACATCAACGCCGCTGAATTCCTAAGATCAAGGATGTGCTAAGAAATGAGGTATTAAAACTCCTTGATGCTGGTATTATTTATCCTATAGCTGATAGTAGATGGGCAAGACTTGTGCATTGTGTCCCTAAGAAAGGTGAAATGACTGTTGTGCCTAATGAAAATAATGAGCTTATTCCACAAAGAGTAGTAGTTGGTTATAGAATGTGCATTCATTTTATAAAGGTTAATAAAGTTACTAAGAAAGATCATTATACTTTACCATTTATTGATCAAATGCTAGAGAGGTTGTCTAAGAAAACTCATTTTTTCTTTCTTGATGGTTATTCTGGGTTTTCTCAAATTGCTGTTAGGAAACAAGATCAAGAGAAAACAACCTTTACTTGTCCTTATGGAACTTATGCTTATAGACGTATGTCTTTTGGTTTGTGTAATTCTCCTGCTACGTTTCAAAGATGCATGTCTGCTATTTTTCATGGTTTTTGTGAAGAAATTGTGGAAGTATTCATGGAAGATTTTTCCGTCTATGGAACTTCTTTTGATAACTGTTTGCACAATCTTGATAAAGTTTTGCAGAGATGTGAGGAAACTAATCTTGTTCTTAATTGGGAGAAATGCCACTTTATGGTTAATGAAGGAATTGTTCTTGGACATAATTTATTTGAAAGAGGTATTGAAATTTGACAGAGAAAGTGGAAGCAATATAGAAAATGCCCTGTCCCATGGATGTTAAAGGTATTCGTAGTGTTCTTGGTCATGCTGTTTTCTATAGGAGGTTTATTAAAGATTTCTCTAAAGTATGAAATCCTCTTACTAATCTTCTTAAAAAAGACATACCTTTTGTTTTTGATGATGATTGCACGGAAGCTTTTGAAACTTTAAAGAAGGCTTTAACTACTGCTCCTATTGTTCAACCACCTGATTGGACCTGTTGAAATTATGTGTGATGCTAGTGATTTTGCTATAGGTGTTGTTCTTGGACAGTGAGTAGATATGAAATTGAATATTATTCATCATGCTAGTAAGACTCTTGATGCCGCTCAAAGGAATTATGCTACTACCGAAAAGGTGTTCTTAGCTGTAGTTTTTTCATGTGATAAATTTAGACAGTATATTGTTGATTCAAAAGTCACTATTCATACTGATCATGCTGCTATTTGATACCTTATGGAAAATAAATATGCTAAGCCTAGGCTTATTATATGGGTGTTGCTTTTACAAGAGTTTGATTTGCATATTGTGGATAGAAAGGGTCCTGAAAATCCTGCTGCTAATAATTTATTTAGATTGGAAAACATTGCTTATGACCCTATTCCTGTTAATGATAGTTTTCCAAATGAAAAACTAGCTGCAATAAAAGTAAGCTTGCGAGATAGTCCATTGTATGCTGATTATGCTAACTTTATTGTCTCCAAGTATTTTCCTCCAACATTTACAGCTCAACAAAGAAGTAAATTCTTTTATGATTTGAGGCATTATTTTTTGGATGACACACACTTATATAAAGAAGGAGTAGATGGTATTATGTGAAGATGTATTCCAGAATATGAACAACAAGAAATATTGAAAAAAATTCCATGGTAGTGCTTATGGAGGACATCATGCTGGAGATAAAATCGCACAAAAGGTTCTACAATCAGATTTCTATTGGCCTACTCTCTTTAAAGATGCACGTAAATTTGTTTTATCTTGTGATGAATTTCAGAGAGTTGGTAATATTTCTAGACGTAATGAAATGCCTATGAATTATTCTCTTATTATTGAACCTTTTGATTGTTGGGGATTTGGCTTTATGGGTGGTTCGTTTTCTCCTTCAAATGGTTATACTTATATTCTTGTTGATGTTGATTACGGTACTAAATGCGTAGAAGCTATACCTACAAAAAGTGTTGATGGTGAAACCTCGTTAAAAATGCTTAAAGATGTTATTTTTCCTTGGTTTGGTGTGCCTAGATATCTTATGACTAATGGAGGTTCTCACTTTATTCATGGTGGTTTTAGAAAAAGCTTGCTAAATATGATGTTAATCATAGAATTGCCTCATCTTATCATCGTCAAACCAGTGGTCAAGTAGAATTATCGAATAGAGAAATTAAATGTATCTTGCAAAAGACTGTTAATAAATCTAGCAAAATTTGGTCTGATAAGTTGAATGATGCTTTATGGGCTTATAGAACTGCTTATAAAAATCCTATGGGTATGCCTCCTTATAAAATGGTGTATGGAAAAGCTTATCACTTGCCTTTCGAATTGGAACTAAAAGCTTTTTGGGAAGTGAAAGAACTTAATGAAGATTTTAAACTTGCTGGTGAGAAAATAATGCTTGATTTGAGTTCCCTTGATGAATGGAGATGTGAAGACTATGAAAATGCTAGACTCTTTAAAGAAAAATTTAAAATATGGCATTATAGGAGAATTCTTAAGAGAGAGCTTCATGTTGGTGAGAAAGTTCTATTGTATCGGTCTCGTCTCAGATTTTTTGTCGGAAAATTACTCTCGAGATGGGAAGGCCCATATGTTATTGAATATGTGTATCGTTCAGGTGCAATTAAAATTGCTTCCCTCAAGGATAACACTACACAAGTGGCAAATGGGAAAAGACTCAAACATTATATTTGCGGAGATTCTTATGATGAAGATGTTGATACTATTGAAGTGGTAACCCCGGAAGAGTTCATAAGGGAGAAAATTCCAGATTCTACAGAGTCCATTTTCAAATAGGTAACATTTCTGTTAGGAAAAAGTTTGTGAATTACTTTCCAAGTTATAAATTGTGGATATATGGAAAATATAAAAAATATCGAGCCGAAGAGGAGTAGGAGAAGGTGCCCGAGGGAACCAAACCATGTGGCCACGCGGGCCCACCCCTGGTCGCGCCACCCTATGGTGTGCGCGCCCCGGAGCCCCTCTTCGACTCCTTTTCAACCTTCACTTTCCTTTCGTTGCGCTTATTTTTGCTATATAATCCCCCGGACCCCCCGAGGTCCGTATATCGTTTTCTCGTCGTGTTTCTGTTTCGACCTGTTTCTGCCAGGATCTGTTTTCGGTTTTAGAAGCACCATGGTCTCCGCCAACAACAACAAGGGGAAGGGGCCGAAGGAAGATGATCTCCAAGACCCGAAGCTGGAGGAGGAGATCGATAGTGGAGCTGGAGGAGATGTAGAAGAAGACTCGCGCGTGCGCCCACGCGCTACCATTGCAAGCATTGGAGTAGTAGCAAAATCCTTCAAGTTCAAGCAAGGAGCACAAATGAGCACTGGAGGGAAGGTCCCACGTCGGTTCCTAGCCCCAAGGATACCACTTCCAAGTATCAAAAACCCCTTCCATACCTTGATCCATGAATATCAATATAAAAAAGTACCCGAGGAAAAGTTGCCTTCTTGCTAGGATATGGATCGTTCTAACCGTGTAGATGAAGAAATCTCTCGACCTAAGGAAGTGTGTGTGTGGGGGGGGGGAATCTTGATGGCTGGGATTCACCGGCTGACAAGCACACGAACCGTATTGATCGCAATACAGAGATGATGCGTATGCTCATGTTCACAATTGAAGATTTGAATAAATCAGTTGATAAGCTCATTTAGAAGGACTCACCACCACCACCAAAGAATTAATTCGTCATTGGTATTGGCATCCACTTGGCTTGTTCCAAGCTTGGGGGAGTATCGCGGAATCACACCTTTATCTTTCACCTTTTTACCTTTTAGTAGAGTCATATCATGAGTAGAGGAAATATCATATAGTATGGTTTGAACTATGGAAGTATCACTCTTTAGTTGCTTATCGTTCTATCCCTTGGTTTGAGTTGCCGTTATGGAATATTAATGAGAAGTTTCATCATCTTCTACACTTTATTTTAGCTTGCAATTTTTGTTATATGGTAGATCTTGTTATTAGTATTGGTATCGATATTGAAGCATCAAGTTAATCTAGTTGGTTTTGGAAAACTTAGCATTGGTCAGTAGCAACAATACTTTGAGACTTAAGTAGAAAAGAGGGAGTTCCATGTAGATATATTATTCCATGATGTTTCTTTCTTATCGGCTCATAAGCTTAGTATTCTCGAGTTTGGATTGTTTGTATTTTCCAAGGAAGATGCATGATTGGTTTTATCAAATATATGGTTGTTTTTTCCCCTCAAATCTTATGCTTGCTACCCGACTTTGCTAGCCAAAAATCTGTACCGAGAGGGAATACTTCTCGTGCATCCAAACCTTGAGCCCAAAACCATGCCATTTGTGTCCAACATACCTACCTATATGTGGTATTTAACCGCCACGCCAAGTAAATTACTTGTGTGCTACCTTTAGAACCTTCAAAATTACACCTGTTTTGTGCCCCTGTTTTAGCTCATGAGGACGCAAATAGAGAATCTTTATCTCAATTGTTGATTGGACTTTACACACCTGGACTACTGGCTTCATCCGTGATACGTCATAAACGTATCCTCCATGTTGTTTCCTACATGTTTTCTATACACTTTATGTCATTTTTTATCGATTTTCCGGACTAACCTATTGACAAGATGCCATAGAGCCAGCTCCCTGTTTTCTTCTGTTTTAGTTCCAGAAAAGTTGTTCTGGAAATATTCTCGGAATTGGAAAATTCGAAGCCCGGAAGTCTTAGAATTACCGAAGGGTACACGGAGTCCCGAAGAGGCCCGGAGGGGGCCACAGGGGGGCCACATCATAGGGCGGAGCCCCCTGCCCGCGCTTTGGGGTGGTGTGGTCCCTGATGACCCACAAGTATAGGGGGTGTATCGTAGTAGTTTTGATAAATAAGAGTGTCGAACCCAACGAGGAGCAGAAGGTGTTGACAAGCAGTTTCGATGAAGGAATAACTGTAAGTACTGAAAGATAAATTTGTAGGGGTTTTTGATATTGCAGATAAATAAAGTAAGAGTAAATAAAATGTAGTAATAATAATTGCAGCAAGTGGCCCAATACTTTCTTCAGCAACGGACAAGCCGGTAGGTTTACTTATGATTAACAAACATTCTCGAGGACACACGGGAGATTTCTGTCAAGTGCTTTTGTTTAATGCCGCTGAATAATCTTTAGTGATTTGATAAGTGTTGTGTGGGTGAACCTATGATAATGTACCATCCCATCCAAGACTAATACATACTTGTGATTATACCCCTTGAAAGCATCCGCAACTACAAGAAAGTAATTAAGAAATAAATCTAACCACAACTTTAAACTCCGGGATCCTACGCTCCCTCGTGCAATGGTTTCCTAACGGGGGTTTAGGTTTCTGTCACTCCGGCAACCCCACAATTAGTAGCCAAATACACGATGCATTCCCCTAGGCCCATAAATGGTGAAGTATCATGTAGTCGACGTTCACATGACACCACTACAAGAATATCACCACAACTTAAATATCAAACCATTAAATATTACTCAACATTACTTCACTACTAACAACTTGACTTCTCCCATGTCCTCAAGAACAACACGAACTACTCACAAGACATCATATGGATCATAATCAGAGGTGATATAATGGATGATAACAATCTGGTCATAAAGTGCAAACACCAATAAATCTCACAAGCATCAACTACTAACAAGTAATCCACACCAGGAGAGAGATCTAATGTAAAACAACGATAGAGGACCCTAATTGTTACAGCGGGATGATGGTGGATGATGAGGGTGCTGGTGCTGGTGGTGATGATGATGATGATGACGATCTGGATGATGCCCGGAGTGATGACGGTGACGATGGCGATGATTTTCCCTCTCCGGAGATGAATTTCCCCGGCAGATTTCTCCCTGCCAGAGAACTTTTCTCTCTCGGGTGTTTTCCGCCCCGCGGCGGAAGCGGAATAATTCTTCGATGATGGTATGGGGCTTAGGGTTCCCTGGGGACCAAGTGCGCAAAATATATCCCCCAGAGGTGGGCCAGGGTGGCCACACCACCTGGTGGCGCGGCCAGGAGGGGCCGCGCCACCTCATGGTGTGGGCCCCTGGTGGCCCCCCTTTGGCTCCCCTTCTGGCTGGACTCCTCCTCTGAACTGCTAAGACACCCCCGATGTCCCCCTTCTTCTTCTGATCTTCTGAAATATGGTATCTCAGCGGTGCTTTTTCCATGAGATTTCTGGTCCCTGTGTTTATTCTCCAAAAATTACGGAACATGCAAAATAAGATAAAATAACATAAGGGATGCATCATAACATTAAATATATCGATTAAAAACAGAAAATTATGATATAAAATAGTGATGCAAAATGGACGTATCAACTCCCCCAAGCTTAGACTTCTTGTACCCAAGCGAAACTGAACTCAGTAAACATGACCACATGTTTATGGAGTGAAGAGTCGATAAATAAAATACGGACACGAAGCATCACATTTATCTATGCACCAATCATTATAGACATCAACTTCCTCTCATATAACTTAACTTGAAACGAGTAATGGGAGTCACAAACAAAGATGCAAAAGAGAGAATGAAAATTGGTGATGGCAAACTTCGTTCTTGGCCAGATAACATTTAATGATATCATACTTATCTTAGGTGAAGTATTTATAACAAGGCTTATATTGTAGATCTTAACTTGTTTAATTATAACAATACTTTTACAATGATTCATAGCTTCCAAAGTAATATTAATTCAGATAATAAAGCATGTGCTAGACAAAGAAGGATAGAAAACATGATTGAATAAATCAACATATAGATGGTGAGATCACAACAACTCAAATGCTTGCTGGAGACAGAAAGGAATGGGTTTACTGACTCAACATAAAAGTAAAGGATAGGCCCTTCGCAAAGGGAAGCATGGATCACTCATGTGCTAGAGCTTTTATTTTGTAAAATAGAGGTATAAAATGGTTGACACTCCTCCCAACCATTCTTACACAAACCATGGCTAACCGAATCCTCGGGTGCCTGCGAACAATCACGAACCATGGAGGAGTGTCTAATTTTGAGAGAGCTTTATGTTTATGTCAACGAATAGCAAACAGAAAATACAGTACGTCACAAGCCAACTAGACTTCACAAGAGCGGTTCCATTGATGGACGCAACTGGTATAGAAGGTCATCCCTCTTTCTCTTTTGTTTACACAATTATGCTTTGACTGACCAATCAGGGGCAAAAAATAGTGAAGATAATTTGTATTATTATTTGGGGATGGTAACCCTGCTGCCAACTCTTCTAGCATTTGGATAAGCGGATGAAGCCACTAGTCCAGGTGTGTTAGCCCAATCAACAAGTGAGATACATATTCTCTATTTTCGTCCTCATGAGCTAAAACAGGAACACAAAACAGGGGTAATTTTGAAGTTTTTAAAGGTAACACATGAGCAATTTACTTGGAGTGGCGGTGAAATACCACATGTAGGAAGGTATGGTGGACACAAATGGCAAGGTTTTGGGGCTCAAGGTTTGGATGCACGAGAAGCATTCCCTCTCAGTACAGGGTTTTTGGCTAGCAAAGTTGGGTAGAAAGCATAAGAGTTGAGGGAAAACAAACAAATATACATATGATGAAACCAATCGTGCAGTCTTCATTGAAAGCCCAAGCGATCTTAACTTGTGAATACTAAGTTTATGTGCTAATAGGAAAATTCCTCTTTCTTATACTAGCATCTCAAAATATTATTTCTACTGACCCAAGCTAAGTTTGCCAAAACCAACTAGATTAACTTAATGATCTCCAGAGTGACACCAAATACTAACAACAAGCTCAACCATATGACAGAAATTGAAAACTAAAATAAGGTGTGCAGAAAGTAAATGATGAAACTTCTCATTAATATTTCAAACCGGCAACTCACACCAACGGATTCAACGATAACCAACTAAGGAGAGATACTTCCATATTGCAAACCATTTTATATGATAACTTCTCTACTCATGATATGACTCTACTGAAAAGGTAAAAAAGATGAAAGATAGTGATTTGATACCGCGACACTCCCCCCAAGCATGGAACAAGCCAAGGGGATGTCAATACCAATGACGAATCAATTATTCAGTGGTGGTGGTGTCCTTCTCGATGAGCTTATCAATTGATTTCTTCAGATCTTCAATTGCAAACATAAGCATACGCATCACCTCCGTATTGTGATTAATACAGTTTGCATGCCTGTCATACTGTGAATCCCAGCCACCAAGATTTTCCCCCCACTCTACCTTAGGTTGAGAGCTTCCTTCATCTGCACGGTTAGAACGATCCATATCCCATCAAGAAGGCAAATCTGCCTCGGGTACCCTCCTAGATTGATACTCATGAATTAAAGTACGGAAATGTTTCTTTATGACTGAAAGGGGTGTCCTTGAAGCTAAACAGTGACGTGGGGACTTCCCTCCAGTGCTCATCCTTGTCGTTTGCTTGCGAGGTTTTGCAACCACTCCAATGCTTGCGATGGTGGCGCGTGGATGCACACGTGGGTCTTCTTCTACATCCCCTTCAGCTCCACTCTCAATCTCCTCCTCCGGCTCCGGGTCTTGGAGATCATCTTCCTTTGGTCCCTTCCCCTTGTTGTTGTTGGCGGAGACCATGATGCTTCTAAAACTGAAAACAGATCCTGGCAGAAACAGCTCGAAATAGAAACACGACGAGAAAAACGATATACGGAACTCGGGGGTCCGGGGGATTATATAGCAAAAAGTTTTACAACGAAAGGAAGGTACTGGGTGAAAACGGGTCGGAGAAGGATTCCGGAGGCGTCCTCACCATAGCCCGGCGCGGCCAGGGGGGAGGGCGCGCCACCCCATGGTGTGGAGCCTCCGGGCTCCGTCTCCGCCTCGTTTCCGGCTCATAATTTTTCATATTTTTCCAAAAACAGTAAAAATAAAAGTTGGAAGATGTTTCGCGAACGTTTTCTTACCAAAACTGATACCTATTCGAAAACTGTAGTTTCTGAAATATGCTTCTTAATAAATTCCTCCGGGATCATGGCTCGAATACAATCAACATTTTCATTATAAGGATCTCCAGAAATATAATGATTGAGTCTTTGTCCATTCACCACTTGTGAAGTGTTGTCTTCAAGGGAAACAATTTTAATTGCCCCCAAATGACATACCTCTTCGATAACAAAAGGTCCTTCCCAATTCGAGAGTAATTTTCCTGCAAAAAATCTGAGACGAGACTTATAAATAGCACTTTCTCACCAACATGAAACTCTCTTTTAATAATTCTCTTATTGTGCCACCTTTTAACTTTCTATTTAAAGAGCTTAGCATTTTCATATGCTTCACTCCTCCATTCATCTAAAGAACTTAAGTCAAGCAACCTTTTCTCACCAGCAAGTTTAAAATCTCTATTTAGGTCTCTCACTTCGCAATAAGCTTTGTGTTCTAATTCTAGGGGTAAGTGGCAAGCTTTTCCATAAACCATTTTATAAGGATACATGCCCATGGGATTTTTATAACTAGTTCTATAAGACCACAAAGCATCATTTAATTTCTTAACCCAATTTTTTTCTAGATTTGTTAATAGTCTTTTGCAAGATAGATTTGATTTCTCTATTTGATAATTCTACTTGCCCACTAGTTTGAGGATGATAGGGTGAGGTAATTCGATGATCAACATCATATTTAGCAAGAGTCTTTCTAAAACCACCATGAATAAAATGAGAACCCCCATCAGTCATAAGAAATCTAGGCACACCAAACCTAGGGAAAATAATGTCTTTAAGCATTTTTAATGAGGTTTCACCATCAACACTTTTAGTAGGTATAGCTTCTACCCATTTAGTAACATAATCAACAACAACAAGAATATGAGTGTAGCCTTGTGAAGGAGGGAAAGGACCCATCAAGTCAAAACCCCAACAATCAAACGATTCAATAACAAGAGAATAATTCATAGGCATTTCATTACGTCTAGAAATATTTCGAACCCTTTGACATTGATCACAAGATAAAATATACTTTCTAGTATCTTTAAAGAGAGTAGGCCAATAAAAACCTGATTGTAGAACCTTATGTGCAGTTCTATCTCCAACGTGATGTCATCCATAAGCACTAC
This sequence comes from Alopecurus myosuroides, assembly GCA_028641055.1. Lineage (NCBI taxonomy): Eukaryota > Viridiplantae > Streptophyta > Magnoliopsida > Poales > Poaceae > Alopecurus > Alopecurus myosuroides. The sequence continues at coordinate 436,940,979 of CM054059.1, read as the reverse complement.
TATGACATTTTCTCAAAAATATCTCGTTGTTCATTTTCAGGAACACATCTTAGCATAATACCATCAACACCTTCTTTATATAAGTGTGGGTCATCCCAAAAATAATGCCTCAAATCGTAGAAGAATTTTCTTCTTTGCTGAGCTGTAAAGGTAGGAGGCAAATACTTGGAAACAATAAAGTTAGCATAACCAGCATACCATGGACTCTCTTGAGAGCTCACTTTTATTGCAGCCAACTGTTCATTAGGAAAACTATCATTAATAGGAATAGGATCATGAGAGATATTTTCTAATCTAGACAAATTATCAGCAACATGATTTTCAGCACCCTTCCTATCCACAATATGTATCAAACTCTTGTAAGAGAAGCACCCATCTAATAAGCCAAGGCTTAGCATCCTTCTTTTCCATAAGGTACTTAATAGCAGCATGATCAGTATGAATAGTAACTTTAGAATCAACAATATACTGCCTAAATTTATCACAAGCAAAAACTACAGCTAGGAACTCTTTCTCAGTGGTAGAATAATTCTTTTGAGCAGCATCGAGGGTTTTACTAGCATAATGAATAACATTTAACTTCTTATCTACTCGCTATCCAAGAACAGCACCTACGGCATAATCACTCGCATCACACATAATTTCAAATGGTAAATTCCAATCAGGGGGTTGAACAATAGGGGAAGATATTAAAGCCTTCTTTAAAATTTCAAAAGCTTCTTTACAATCTTCATGAAAAACATAAGGTACATTCTTTTGAAGAAGATTATTAAGAGGCTTTGATATTTTCGATAAATCTTTAATAAACCTTCTATAGAAACCAGCATGACAAAGAATACTACGAATACCTTTGACATCCCTGGGACAGGGCATTTTCTCAATGGCTTCACCTTTAGCTCTATCAACTTCAATACATCTTTCAGAAATTTTATGTCCAAGAACAATTCCTTCATGTAACATCCCTGTTTTGCTACATTAGGGTGGTGGTGTGTTGTTGGCATCTCATACATGCATGAAAACATGGGTTAAAATTTTGCATTTTAAAATAACAAATGAATTGACCAAAAACCACTTAAAGTGGTCACCCAAAATCTGTTTTAAAAATAATATCGAATTTGGAAAACAAAAATATGGTGACATTAGATTTTTGAAAAAGATTCCAAAATCTATTTTTGCCAATTTTCTAACTGCAAAAAGGACCCTAAGCTTTCAGTTTTCCTCCTCTTTCTTAACAGCAGAAGGACCTATTTGTGATTTCCGGAAGTTTCTGGGGGTTTTCGAAAAATGGTATTTTGTCTCTTCCATTTCCGGCCAGTAGACGAGAAGGTCTCCGCGGACGCTTTGCCACCTCCTGCTTCGCCTCCTAGGAGTGGATAGGACGCGAGGAGGCGTCCCGATCGAACCCTCCTCTCTCTCTCTGTTTATTTTCTGGACGCGACCAAACCCTAGTTCCTATGACGACCGCAGCCGCCGCCGAATTCCGGCGATTGCCGCCGATGTAGACCACCTCGACGCCCGCCGTTGGTCCCAGGAGCTCCGCCATGTCCTTCTACACCTCCTGGACGAGCCACGTTTGACGGGAGCTCCCCTGTCGCCGGAATCGAGCTCTCCTCTTCAACTCCGGCCGACGGCCTCCGTGCCTGATTCCGGCCGACTCCGGCCTCTCCTCGCCTCCCCGACATCTCCTACGCATTCACGGTGAGGTTGCCGTCCTCCCCATGCCCTTCATTCGCCCCCTCCCACTCCGGTTTGGCCGTTCGCCGTTGTCCGCCGTCCGCCGCCGCGTAGCTCCTCACCGGCTCGCCGCCGGTAACCTTTTGGTTGCCCCGCTGCCACCCACACGTTCGCCGAGTCCTCCTCTAGCTCCCCAACCAGTTGGTTTCGCAAAACGATCAACGGAGCGATCGATTCCTTCCACAGCAGTGCCTCTATGGCCGTTGGTGATGTCACAGTGACGTCACTAGGACGTCATTTTTCATATCTCCTTAATTCCAGAAAATGTTTATTAATTACAGAAAAATGATTAATTTTGTAATTTCAATAACTACTGTTTTATTAATCAGAAAAATTAAATAAAAATATGGGAGTGCTCAGAAAAATGTTCCTTTTCCAAATATGTCATTTTCAATCATGTTTGAGGAAGTTGATTTTTTAACATTATTTTAATGTTGTTAATTCATTTAAAAATAGAAAAATAAGTTCTTATTCAATAAAAATAGAAAATTAAAAGTTATATACCAAATTGCTCAAAATGAAAAATGCAACCTGTTTATGATGTTTTCAAACCTATTTGAGCAATTAAAATGGTACTCACTTTCATAATCGGCCGAAACCCCCTCCGGGGTCTATTTCGGGATAAATTCAGTAAAAATGGTTAACTGTCATATGAACCCTAGAAACCCAACAAGCATGTTTAGGACTTCTCTTTAATGCATTCAAATGTTCATGCATACATATTGAGCATTGCATCGATGCCTGTGTTGAGTGTTGTTCTCTTTCTTTCCGGTGTTTGCTCTTATCGGTAGACCTCGAATCCGGGGAGAAGTTCAACACCCTTGTTGACGAATACTTGGTCTAAACAACCAAGTCAAGCACTTATTCCTGAAGACTTTCTCTGGTTTTCTTGAAGCAAGGCAAGCATAACCTCTTATCTGCTCATATATGATTTTGAAAGACTTTTGATTCTCGTACATTGCATCCGGTTCCAATGTATCTTGTGTCAGTAGTTAGAGTTTTCCTATACCATGCATAGCCTACTTATCCTGATCCACTACTCCTAGCAGCTATAGGTTTTCTTGTGTGCATCGCCAAAGCCTGAAATATGCTGTGCTTAGTCATACATGCCTGTTATCTCTGCTCCATCCGGTTGATGAATCAGAGTTACGAAATGATCTAGTATGGCAGGATAGTGGTACGTTAAGAGATATTTGTTTAACATGATTTAAAGGTGTGGATGACGAGGCCACAGAGGGTCTGTGGTGGTTGTCTCGTTCATGCCCCTAGGAGCGAGTTCTCGTCTTCGAGCCAAGACTGAGCGTGCATCCACATGGGGATTGGATTCCCCTCGGTCTCAACTTGCCTAGTTTGTTCCATGAGTCGCCTAGTTCGGGCTTTCCATTTGGATTTGCGGTGAGATTAAAAACGTTTGCAAAACTAGGACGTGGCAGTGCAACAGCCTGTGGCGAGACAGTAGTTGAAGCACCGCTCACAATGATAGAGACCCGGCAGGAGATGGCCACTCCCTATTGGCGGTCCATCTCTACTCGGAGCGACTCATGGAATAGGCGAAGTAAGGGAAAGGTCGTGGTCAACCTTCATCTGCCGGCACTTCCCGGAATAGTGCTAATCTAGTGGCACTAAGAGTTGGTTGGTACGTGTGGTTAAAGTTGTACACCCCTGCAGGGTTAAATCTTTTCGAAAAGCCGTGTCCGCGGTTAAGGACGACTTGGTGACGGATTCTGTGATCATAGACAACTTGAACGGAATGAATAAAACTTGTTGATAACGAATGAAGAATGCCTCATCGGAGATGCCGAGAGGGGTTACCTTGTAGCATGAGTTACCGGAACAACTTGAGGTGGTGATCTTTGGAGCACGAATACTCTATGAGACGTGCTACCCCTTCCTTAATTTGGAAAACAAAGATGGATTTACGCAAAATAACCTTCATAACTCTTTCTAAAAGAAGCAGATATATAATAGGTTAACTAAGTCTTGTTGAGTACCTCCCGTACTCATGTTTGCTTCAACTTGGTTCAGGTGGAGTTCCTCAGTTCGGTGGTGTTTCAACGTGGACATCGACGAGTAGTTCGGGGTTCCCAGGTAGCAGCCTGGAATCTATGGGCTGGGACGTCGCCTTATTTTGCAGCCTCTTAGGCCTTTTTGGTTCTTGTTGATTAGCAACATAATTTGCTTTCCGTTGTTTGATGTAATGTTGGGTCGTGTGACCTCTGCTTGTAAGCTATACTCTAGTAACACCTGTTTAACACAACTTTCATGTCTAGAGTGCTGCTTTGATCGGTTGTTGGTTTCGAGCCCGTGGTTATACAGTTTTGGCTATGCCTGCATAGTTGTCGCAGTCGAGGGGTTGTGGAGCCGATGATCCATGTCCGAGCCCGCCTGCCGATGTGATTCGGCCTGGGGCGAGGTAACCCCAGTAACCCTCGATTGTTGTTGCACTTTCTGGACACATAGCAGCTCTGTATAATTTTGGTCCCGTTCCTTCAGTTTCATCCAACTCGTGGACGCTTGGGTATGCATAATTGGTTATGAATAGCATGGATACAAGGAGTAGTAGACCGGGGATCCGGACTACGTGCCGATGAATCCGGTCTGCCTGCCGTTGTTTGTTGCGGCTGGGGCTGGTAACCCTAAAGCCCTTGTGAGTCCATGGCTAGGAGCACATAACAATATGTATATCTCTGGGTCCGGGGTCTGACACTTCATTAACCATAAAATGGCATTTCTCCCAATTAAGAATAAGATTAGTCTCCTCACATCTCTGAAAAACTTTATCAAGATTCTGCAACACAATTATCAAAAGAAGTTCCATAGAATCTATAACAGCACCACAAGTGTTTAAGAAAGGTCTACCAAATATAATAGGACAAGTATCACTAGCAGAAGTGCCTAGTACTAGAAAATCAGCAGGATATTTAGTTTTACCACATAAGACCTCCACATCTCTAACAATACCAATCGGAAAAATAGTTTCCCTCTTAGCAAGTTGAATAATCACATCAATGTCTTCAAGTTCACAAGAACCAATTTCATGCATGATTTCTTTATAAAGCTCATAAGGAATAGCACTAGAACTAGCACCAATATCACACAAACCATAATAGTAATGATCACCTATCCTAACAGATAGCAAAGGAACACTAGGTTTCCGAGATTTACTAGGATGAGAGACAATATTAGAAGCATCTTCACAAAATATAATGTGTCCCTCTTCTACATGTTCAGAAACAAGGTCCTTTACTATTGCTACTGTAGGTTCTACAGTTATTTGTTCCTCGGGTTCTACATGTTTCCTTGCACTTTTATTAACCACACTAGGTAACATATAATGTTCTTTTACCTTAGCAGGGAAAGGCATTTTCTCAATATAAGATTCATGCACAATAGAATCAATGGTATGAACTTCTATATGTCTAGCAGGACCACAATCAACAGTATCTTTATAAGGTGCATGGTACTTATCCCATTCCTTTTTGGGAATATAAATATAAGAAGCAAAAGCCTTATATAAGTTTGCAACAACTTGATAATCAAGACCATAAACAATACTGACATTATGAAAATTATCAGATGACATAAAAGTTTTAATGCATTCATAATCATAATTTATACCTGACTTTCTACCTTTGTCATTCTCCCATCCTTCAATGTTTTATTGAATACGGTCAAGAAGATCCCATTTAGCTTCATCCTTCATATGTGTAAATGATCCAGAACAAGAAGCGTCGAATAAATCCTTATCATGAAGGGAAAGACTTGCATAGAAATTATTAATAACGATATTACTGGGGAGCTCATGAATGGGGCATTTGAGCATTAGTAACTTCAATCTCCCCCATGCTTGGGAAATACTTGACGAAGGGATGAGCCCTGGACCTATCGGGTAAGGATACCTGGTCCAAGGCCCAAGATCTAAGCCCAAGAGGAGATGTCGTGTACTATTCTAGAAGGCCCAGATTGAAGCCCACCCGCAAGGCCTTGCGGGTCAAGTTATGAAACTTGTAACCGACTTTAGGTTAGGGTTTGAGTCTCCCCGGGTACGGTTTGAGACCTGGCCACCTATATAAGGCCAGGAGAACCACCAGGAGGGGGACAAGCAATACCGCACCATCAAGCCTTGAGATCGAGATCATACTCTCGACTTGAGCAATCCCCCATTGTAACCGATCTACTCGTTAATACAGATCGACAGAGGCAGGAGTAAGGGTTTTACCTCTACGAGGGCCCCGAACTTGGGTAAATCGTGCCCCCTGTCTAGCCGACGATTGTCACCAGCGCCTACACGTTCTCCTAATCAAAACCCTATGGGTTAACCCGAGGGACTTGTTGAGATGAAGATTCAACAATACTCTCTCCGTCATGAGGCCAAACATTATATATATATAATTCCGATCTCTATGAATTTCACTGGGAGGATATAATTTAGAATAAAAGAGAGGCACAATTTCCTCCCATCCAATAGTCTGGCTATTTTCAGCAGTTTGAACCATTCAGCGGCTCGACCTGTCAATGATATAGAGAATAATTTCTTCTTCACTTGGCCCATTGTAATACCTGCACACTTGAACAACTTGCATAATTCATGTAAAAAAGAGCAAATGATCACCAGGATGGACATTTCCATCACCTGAATAGCAGTTATTCATAACATGTTTAACAATCTTTATAGGTATTTTTATAAGGATTCAAATCATCAGGCGGTGGGTCACTTACTACCCTAGCAGTGGCAACAGTGCCCGCAAATAAGGACTCAAAAGGAGATCCAAACACAATGTAATAAAGAAGTAGACAGTAATAAAAATAGCACTTACAGCAGAAGCTTCCTTTATCAATTCCACTTCCCAATAGCGCTTCACTCCTAGGCAACGGCGCCACAAAATAGTCTTGATGACCCACAAGTATAGGGGGTCTATCATAGTACTTTTGATAAATAAGTGTGTCGAACCCAACGAGGAGCAGAAGGTGTTGACAAACAGTTTTGATGAAGGAATAACTGTAAATACTAAAAGATAAATTTGTAGGAGTTTTTGATATTGCAGATAAATAAAGTACGAGTAAATAAAATGCAGTTGCAGCAAGTGGCCCAATCCTTTCTTCAGCAAAGGACACGCCGGTAGGTTTACTTATGATTAAGAAACGTTCTTGAGGACACACGGGAGGTTCCTGTCAAGTGCTTTTGTGGGTGAACCTATGCTAATGTACCGTCCCATCCAAGACTAATACATACTTGTTATTATACCCATTGGAAGCATCCGCAACTACAAGAAAGTAATTAAGAAATCAGTCTAACCACAGCTTTAAACTCCTGGATCCTACGCTCCCTCGTGCAATGGTTTCCTAACGGGGGTTTATGTTTCTGTCACTCCGGCAACCCCACAATTAGTAGCCAAGTACTCGATGCATTCCCCTAGGCCCATAAATGGTGAAGTATCATGTCGTTGATGTTCACATGACACCACTAGAAGAATATCACCACAACTTAAATATCAAACCATTAAATATTACTCAACATTACTTCAGTACTAACAACTTGACTTCTCCCATGTCCTCAAGAACAACACGAACTACTCAAAAGACATCATATGGATCATAATCAGAGGTGATATAATGGATGATAACAATCTGGTCATAAAGTGCAAACACCGGTAAATCTCACAAGCATCAACTACTAACAAGTAATCCACACCAGGAGAGAGATCTAATGTAAAACAACGATAGAGGCTTCTAATTGTTACAGCGGAATGACGGTGGATGATGAGGGTGATGGTGCTGGTGGTGATGATGATGATGACGATCTTGATGATGCCCGGAGTGATGACGGTGATGATGGCGATGATTTCCCCTATCCGGAGAGGAATTTCCCCGGCAGATTTCTCCCTGCTAGAGAGCTTTTCTCTCTCGGGTGTTTCCGCCCCGCGGCGGCGGCGGAATAATCCTTCGATGATGGCATGGGGCTTAGGGTTCCCTGGGGGCCAAGTACGCGAAAGATATCCCCCAGAGGTGGGCCAGGGTGGCGACACCACCTGGTGGCGCGACCAGGAGGGGGGCGCGCCTCCTCATGGTGTGGGCCCCTGGTGGCCCCCCTCTGGCTCCCCTTTTGGCTGGACTCCTCCTCTGAACTTCTAAGACACCCCCGGTGTCCCCGTTCTTCTTCTGATCTTCTGAAATATGGTATCTCGGTGGTGCTTTTTCCATCAGATTTCTGGTCCCGGTGTTTATTCTCCAAAAATTATGAAACATGTAAAATAAGATAAATAACATAAGGGATGCATCATAACATGAAATATATCAATGAATAACAGAGAAATTATGATATAAAATAGTGATGCAAAATGGACGTATCAGGCCCCTCGGGCGTCCACCGCCATCGCCCTTTCTCCTATTTATAACCCTCGACACGTCAACCCTAAAAATATACCACTTCATCCCGAGAAACACCCGAGGCTGCCGTCATCGTCATCCCAAGATCGGGAGGGTTCTGGAGCTCTCCCCGGCACCCTGCCGGGAGGGGAATTCATCACCGGAGGGGTCTACACCACCGTGCCCTCCTCCGAAGTGTTGTGTCAGTAGTTCTTCCCTAGACTACGGGTCCATAGAAGTAACTAGATGGTTGTCTTATCCACTTTGTACCTCATGTTTAGATCTCGTGAGCTGCCCTACATGATCGAGATCATCTTTATGTAATGCTACATGTTGTGTTTTCTGGGATCTGATGAATGTTGAATGCTATGTCTTGTGATTATCAATCTATCATGTTATCTTCATGCATATGTTATTTATGATCTTGCATGCTCTCCGTTATTAGTAGATGCTCTGGCCAAGTAGATGCTAGTAACTCCAAGAGGGAGTATTTATGCTCGATAGTGGGTTCATGCCTCCTTTGCATCTATGCTCGAGTGACAGAATGGTGACGAATGGAGGATGTGTTGTTGCCATTAGGGAGAAAACAACGGTATTTACTTAGTTTACATTGTTTACATTACACACTTTGCTTACTGCGATAATCTCTTGCTTGCAACTTAATACCCAATGTTTGTTCGGATGATATTCGGAGGGTGGATATAGATGCAGTTGGATGACGGTCTATGTATTTTGTTGTAATGCCCGCATGAATCACATAGTAATATTTATGTCTTGCATATGCACTACGGTGCATCCTTCATTTCTATCAATTGCCCAGCTATAATTTGTTCACCACACATGTTATTTATCTTTCACGGAGAGACACCACTAGTGAACTATGGACCCCGGTCCATTTTCTCATAATCTTCCTTGAAGGTACAAATAATCTTACTTGAGAATACTAAGGTTATGAGCTAACAAGAAAGAAATATCATGGAATAATATATCTACATGCAACTCCCTCTTTTATACTTAAGTCTCAACGTATTGTTGCTACTGACCAATGCTAAGTATTCCAAAACCAACTATATTAACTTGATGCTCCAACATTGATACCAATACTAATAACAAGATCAACCACATAACAAAAATTGCAAACTAAAATAAAGTATAGCAAGTAGATGATGAAACTTCTCATTAATACTCCATTACGACAACTCAAACCAAAGGATACAACGATAACCAACTAAAGAGTGATACTTCCATACTGAAAACCATCCTATATGATATTTCCTCTACTCATGATATGACTCTACTAAGAGGTAAAAAGGTGAAAGATAAAGGTGTGATACCGCAGGACTCCCCCAAGCTTGGAACAAACCAAGGGGATGGCAATACCAATGACGAATTAATTCTTCGGTGGTGGTGGTGAATCCTTCTTAATGATCTTATCAATTGATTTCTTCAAATCTTCAATTGCAAACCTAAGCATATGCATGATCTTCGTATTGTGCTCAATACGGTTTGTGTGCTTGTTAGAGGGTGAATTCCATCCATCAAGATTTTCCCCGACACTTCCTTAGGCTGAGAGCTTTCTTCATCTGCACGGTTAGAACGATCCATATTCCAGGGAGAAGGTAACTTTGCCTCAGGTACCCTCTTAGATGGATACTCATGAATTAAAGGATGGAAAGGTTTCTTAATCCCTGAAAGTGGTGTCCTTGAAGCTAAGCAGTGACGTGGGGCCTTCCATCCAGTGGTCATCCTCGCCGTTTGCTTGGAAGGTTTTGCAACCACTGCAATGCTTGCGATGGTGGCGCGTGGATGCACTCGCGGGTTTTCTTCTACATCTCCTTTTGCTCCACACTCGATCTCCTCCTCCGGCTTCCGGTCTTGGAGATCATCTTCCTTCGGTCCCTTCCCCTTGTTGTTGTTGGCGGAGACCATGGTGCTTCTAAAACTGAAACAGGTCGAAACAGAAACACGACGAGAAAAGGATATACGGACCTCGGGGGGTCCGGGGGTGTCGATGAGTCATGTCGACAAATCCCTCGGGTGATCCGGTAGGGTTTCAAGTGGTGGAACGTAATAGACGCTGGCGGTTTCGACGGCTAACAGGGGCACGATTTACCCAGTTTCGGGGCCCTCGTAGAGGTAATACCCTTACTCCTTCTTGTCTAATCTGTATTATGACGAGATTGGTTACGATGGCGGTGCACAAGTCGAGAAATTGGATCTCGAGGTATGGCTATGGTGATGAAAGTCTAGATTCGATGTCCCCCCTCGCGTGGCTCTCCCAGCCTTTTTATAGGTGGATGGGTCTCAAGCCGTACCCCGAGGGGGGGTTACAAAACCTAGCCCTAGTCGGTGGAAGTTTCCATCTTGTCCCGCAAGTTTTGCGGGTGGGCCGCTGCTGGGCCTTCTAGAGCTACGGGGTGGTCTCTTGTGCTGGGCCTCAGTGCTGGGTCTTAGACCAGGTAGGCCCATCTGACAAGCCTGGAAGGCATCCCCACGATAGTAGCCCCCGAGTGTTTGTTCGACTGAGAATAGTCGAGTAAGCACTCAAAGCTTGTTTCTGAATCTCGCGACTGATTAGTCAAATACTTGTTCTGAAGGACGTGTACCCTATGTGAGACGTACTCGAGTATCGAGTGGTAAATGAGCCTTGTGTTGGATTTTTTCGAAGAAGGGTATGGCTAAGTCGCTTGGCTCTCGCGAAAGATCAGGTCCAATTAATTGCTTCTCTGGCAAAAACAGTTCTGTCCTACACGAATTCGAGACCTTTAACTCGAACTCGGCAAGGTGATCATTGTGAATGGGCCATGGAGGACTTATCGAGTCGAATTTAACCTTTAAAAGGGGCACCCGGCGAGTCTGCTAGGATTTTTCTTCGTGTTGCTGACACGGAAAATTTACTATAGGACACATCTTGCGTGCGATTCCAGGCCCACAGGAAAGATCCTTGGGTCTTACCTTCATACTCGAGGAATACGGCATCCAGTCGTGCCTTGGCGACTGAACGAACCGGGTTTGTTTCGAGTGATGTGTCTGTACATCATAGTGTGGAGTCGTGGTTTTTGTGGGAGCCGCATACTCACAATTTCTTTCTGCTGCGTGGTGATTGCCGCTCTTTGTTCTTGGGAACTGGCGAGTGCCAATGTTTTCACTTTGCAATCCTCAAGTGAGGCGAGCTTTCCTTCTGAGTTCATACGAAAGAATTTTCGTGCCGTGAGGTTTTATGCGAAACAATTTCCACGTAATGATGTGCTCAATGACGTCACTGCGCACTCGCCTGCTCCCGATGGGACGTGACGCAGTGGGACAGGGCGCGTATGGCCCATCATGTCAGCTTTTGACCGGAAGCGTGCCATCGTGCGCCGGTTTTTCCGCAGGACGTGCAGTAATTACGCACGATCTTGCGTTAAAGATCGTGTAGAGTAACTGCTCTGCGTCACTTCGTTTCGGCTCACCGCGTGGCAGCCGGGATGCGTGCCACGTACGCAAATCGACGGCTCTCGGTGATCCAGCAGCAGATCAATAGTCGGCCTTAGGGAAAAGTTACTCTTCCCGGCCCCTATTCATCTTCTTCTTCCTTCATTCGCTCCCACCTTCCTCTGCGAGAGAGCGAGCACCAATGGCACCGGTCAAGAAACGTGGCGTGGCCACGGCTTCCGGCAAGGATGCGGCCAACGCTTCCACGGCGGCTCCGGCGAAGAGGACGGCGAGTGGCGCCCATCCAATGTGACGAAGAAAAGCATCGCGGAGATGCAGAGGGAGGGACTGCTCCCCTCAGAGGCCTTCGGGCGCGTCCGCACGCCGAAGAAGGGGGAGGAGGTTCCCAGTCTGCACGCCAATGAGCGTATATCTTTCTCGGAGCATGTCGTCCGCGGTATGTCTTTCCCCCTCCACCGATTTCTCCTCGGGCTGATGTATGTATACGGCATACACTTGCATGACCTTCCTCGCAGCACATTTCGTGCTTCCTCGTGCTGTGCGAGTGCTTCCTCGGCATTCGCCCGCATTGGGGGCTCTGGAACTCCTTCTTCCAGGTGAGGATCTTCCGAAAGAAGCCCCTGCCGAGTGAGAGAGTGGGGGAGCCGCTGGAGACTGGTGGTTTCGGGATCCAGACGACCAAGGAAGTCCCGTACCTGGAGATGAACTTCGTCGAGTCGGCGCAAGGATGGCGCCGGAAGTGGTTCTACATCCAGGACGACGATGCGGGTGGCGTGCCAGGATTCAAGCCATTCGCGATTCTGAAGCGGAGGAAGTCCTGGGCGCACAAGATATCACCCGAGGAATCCAAGATGGTTTCTCCCTGCTCGCACAATTCGCGCGGCTCCGTCGGAAGGATCAAGGGCCTCTGCTGAATGGAATGCATTTGGCGGGTGTCTTTCTACATCGGAGGATCCAGCCGCTCTAGGACAGGCCCACTCCTATGTGGGAGTTCTCGGGCATCAACAATCCGAGCCGGACGTGCGACGACATCCTCTCGAATGCTGAGTTCAAGAAGAAGATTGCCGCGATCACCAGTCTTAAGAAGTTGGAGAGCCACTCACTGTGTCCCTTCATGCCTTTTGACGCCCAACATCCTCCGACTGAGGTAAACTTCTCTGTTCTTTTTTTTTCTCTTATTTCTCTCTTTTGTGGATTTCTGTCGATTGAACCACATCTTTCCTTCTTTCCTCTTCGTTGCAGAACAAAGATGTGGTCAAGTGCTACCCGCCACTCTCCGCAGACGACGGAATCTCGGATCTTCTGGCGAGTAACTTTGAGGCTCCTCCCGAAGTGAGTGTCGCAGATGCAGAGTCTAGCGAGGATCGGGAGGAGCTGGAGGAGGAGAAGGAGGAGGAGCCTGGGCATTGTAAGCACCGTCGAGTGGGGGATGATGAGGCGACCTCCAAAGGCAGGTCCTTGAGTGAGGACACTGTCGAGGAGATCGAGACTCTCCCGATTATGGCGACTCCTCTGAACGTGCTTCCTCCCTCGATCCAACAGCCAAATATTCCTACCGCCTGGGACGTGGATAACCTTGACGAGGACGACAAGGACGAGTGAGTTTCGTGCCTTTGCCATCCGAAGTTTCATCTTTTCAGTTCTCTCTTTTTGACTTTTGTCAGTCTTGTGGTCATTGGTAGGGATCAATTCACATCTTCCACCCAATCCGTGAAGCAGAAGGGGGTTGCCGCGAGTCTGCCTCTAGCTTCAAGTCCTCCTCGATGGTCTCCGAGCCCTGCGAGGACGGTCGACGCTTCTGCGTATGCGATGCCCAGCTTGGCATACGAGCAACATTTGGATGTCGGGGCTTCAGCGAACAAAGAGGCTTCGGCTAGTTCGCCCGACCCTTTGTCGAACCCGAATGGCAAGGTAAAGTTCTTTTTGCTTCGAGTAGCTATCGTTCTTTTCATCGGGTGCACGGCAGTACTCTCGATGGGAGTAGCCCCCGAGTCTGTGATCGACTGTTTGCAGTCGGTTGCAGGCTCAAGTTGCATCCTTGATTTCATTGTTTTTTCTTCTTTCATTTTGATTTTATCGGGTGCACGACAATGCTCCCGATGGGAGTAGCCCCCGAGTTTATACTCGATTGCGTGCTGTCATGTGTAGACTCAAGCAACACTTGTCTAACTCGCAAAGTTTTTGCAGGCCATTCTTGACTCTTTGGTTGCGTTCGGGCGTCACATTGCTATAGCTGAGGCAGAGTGCACCTCCCTTCGTCAAGAGCGCGACCAGTGCCTTCATGACGCCCGTTCCTCGAAAGGTGAGTCGCTATGCGATTCAGGATTTTTACTTTGTTCCTTCAGATTGTATCATTGTTTGACGTACTTTTTCCATGTCACAGATGAGGCTGCCCGCGCGAACATCAAGAAGACTGAAGCTAACTCTCAGATCAAAGATCTCGAGAAGGAGTTGGAGTCTACTCGAAGGGAGCTGGAGTCCACTCGCAAGGAAGCGGCCGAGCGTCTTGCTGCATCTCGTGAGTCTTTGAAGAAGCTGGAGGACGCGGGTGTGGCACATAACAACGACATGACCGACACCTTCGTCCTATAGCTCAGGCCTTGGCAGGTACGTTACTTTTCCATTCGCGTGTTTACCTTGTCGCTTTCTCCTTCCTTTTTGTGATTTGTTTCATCCTTTTCTAGATGCGCTTGGCGTTGCCTTGACGCTTCCTGGAGGGGTCCGGGTCGATGCTCTTACGGACGTGTGCACCCAGCTGCAGGAGCACGGGAAGAAGGCGTGCCTCTCCCTTCGTGATACTTCTCGAGTGTTATTGCAGCTACACCAGCGACTACTCGTAGAGAAACCGGTTCCATCGACCCTTGGGGGCCTCCTGCAAGTTTTCCTCGGCGAAGGCGATCTTCTTAAGGAGTACACTCTCGCCCAGACCGAGTGCGGAGCCGGGACAGCTATCCAGTTCGCTCTAGCGCACGATGTCTTGGATGACATGGAGAAGGTGTACTCGGAGCTTCCTCGAGACGCCCTAGACAAAAAGGTAGCGCTTCGTTCTTTCGGCGATCGTGCTTGGAAGTTAGCGAAGACGCTTTCTGGTCTGCTTTTTTTTCTCGCGGTCGTGGTGTGAAACCATCCGCCAGCGGAGCCGCTTTCGGGAAGTCTGTTGTTCCCTAGGCTTAGATAATTTTTTTTGCTTTTGTATGTCTGGTCTTGTAATGAACCTTTGGAAATACTCTATGTTTTAATTTCTGAATGGAGGGTTTTAAAGTGTCAGCATTCGTTGGTTTGCTTTACTTTGTGTTCTCCCGATGGGAGTAGCCCCCTAGAATTTGAAGATATGTTCTTTGTATATTGTCGAGTGGTATGCAGCTTTGTGACTGAAACTGTCGTGTGTCTTTTATTCTTTCCAGGTTGTGGATTCTGGCGGTGGCCCGTCAAGCGGTGCTGATCCTTTGACTACGCCGTCGATTACGGATGCGAGTATGCTTGCTTCGCTTCGTGGTCGCGTCGCGGGTGGTAAACGTAAGCTTAAGGCTCTGTAGGGTGTGGCGGATGTTGCCAAGTCCACGCAGAAGCTTGCTACCGAGCGCGAGCAGTTTGTGATGGAAGAGCTGACCGGTGTCGCAAAAAGCTTGATCTGTAAGTCCCGCAAGCCCCCGAGTATTTTCGGTGTTTCCTTCCTTGCGGACTGACGCGCTTCCTGTCCATTTAGTTGTCAAACCTGATGGAGCGTCCAAAGGTCAGTGGGTGGATAACAGAGTGGCTTGTGAATCTAACAGCTCCAATATCCATGCGTGCAACTTCTGCTCTGACCGCAGCAGGGGCTTTGTCCTGGCTACTCTGCAGTATCGAGTAAGTCAGGCGCAAATCTTCGTCGAATCTTGTCGGGAGGCCCTTTCTTTGGTCTATCGGGCGATGTACCCGTTCGGCATTGTTCCTGATAGATTGAGTGGTCTGCTAAGGCTGTTTCGTCGGGTGGAAGATGTTCGCGAGTGTGTGCGTCAGCAGCTTATTTGCGGTGCTCAAGTGGCGCTCGCGTTTGTGTGGATGTGGCATCCTGATGTGAACTTCAACTCAGTGGCGCAACTTCCTGAGACCCAAGGAGCATCCATTGACTTTCTTCCTCACTACGAGGTTGTGCGGCCTGCAGCGGAGCGAATCGTTCCGCTAACTGCTGCGGAGACGGAGCGGCTGCTCCGAGAGGCTGCTGCTCGACGATAGCTATGTCTGTTAAGGTGTATGTACCTTATGTGTTATTTGAGTTATTTAAGATGTGTTAAGGTGTGTACCTTGTAACCTTGTAAAATATTTGTTGTGCATAGGCACTCGAAGATTGTTTATACTAGTTTGGTGTAGCCCCCGCGTGTTGGGGTGTGACCGTTGTTAGCATGTAAAGAGAAAGAAAAAATATGCGACTAAGTAGTCTTTATAGCTATGCTTGAGAAACCATGTTTGTATTTCGATGACTGAGAAATCATATATTTGCTCGGGTTATAGTGCGGCTGGAACAACCTTATTTGCGAGTAAAAGTACTCTCCTAGGGAAAGAATTTTTGCAGGTGCGCTACGTTCCATGGGTTGGAGTAGACACCGCCTGTTTTCGGGTTCTTCAAGCGATAGGCGCCTCCAGGGATAACTTCGTGTATGATGAAGATTCCTTCCCATGGTGTCTCGAGCTTGTGTCCGCTGTATTGCTTGAGTGATAGCACCAGGTTGCCTACCACGAAGAATCTGCTACGGATACGACGGCGGTGCTGATTGCGCAGCGCTTACTGATAGACGGCTGATCTTGCGAGTGCGATGCCCCTGGCCTCGTCTAGTGCGTCCATGTCTTCCGCGAGTGCTCTATTGGAGGCTTCTTCGTTGTATGCAACAACTCGTGGAGCACTGAATCGAACATCCTCGGGCAGGACTGTTTTCGGCATCGTAAACCATAAAAAAGGGCGTGTAGTTTGTGGATCTGTTTGGAGTTGTTCTTAGACTCCACAAGACGGACGGTAGCTCCTCAGCCTAATGTCCTGCTGTTGTATCTAGTCTGTCGAGTAGGCGCTTCTTTAGGCCAACCAAAACTAGTTCGTTGGATCTTTCGACTTGGCCATTTGTTTGGGGGTGTGCCACCAAGAAGAAACTAAGAGTTATCCCCTTTTCTTTGCAGAAGGCTTTTGTCTCCTTGGTTTTGAAGTTGGTCCAATTATCCGTGATAATATTGTGAGGGACGCCGAATCGGTACACGATGGATTCGAGGAACTTGACTGCGCAGTTTGCGTGTTGCGACGTCACTGGGACTGCCTCTATCCATTTGATAAACTTGTCAACTACGACTAGTAGGTAAGTATATACTCCAGGTGTTGCCTTCCGTAGTGGTCCTACCATGTCTAGCCCCCCATTGTGTGAAGGGCTAAGACAGAGGGATCATGTGGAGCTCTGTAGCCGGTGCGTGCGGCTTGGGCGAGAATCGCTGACAAGCGTCGCATCTGTCGAACATGTCCTTGGCGTCTTTGGCTGCCGTTAGCCAGTAAAATCCTGCTTGAAAAGCCTTGCCCAATATGGCCCTCCACCTTGCACGGTGTCCATAGTCGCCTTGGTGTATGTCTCAGAGTAGTTACTTTCCATATTTGGGTGCGATGCACCTCTAGAGGACTCCCGATATGCTCTGTTTGTAAAGTTCTCCTTTTATCACCCGGAAGGATTTGCTGCGCCAAACGATTTGCCTTGCTTCAGAGATATCTTCCGGGAGCTACATTCTGATCAAATAATTGAGGTATTTGTTCGCCCAGACTGGCTCAAGTAGGAAGACTTGTCGTGATATATTGTGAGCGAGTTAAATGATGGCTCTTTGTCGACTAGCCTCTGTTTCCGTTGCTGCTGGCGCCTCAGTGTGCTTCTTCAGTTTGACCGATCTTTTACTCATTCACTCGAAGTAAATTCCTGGCAGAACTGGGGCGTTTGTTGACCCGATGTTCGCCAATTTGTCAGCCTCTTCGTTACTTGATCTAGCAATGTGCTTCAGTTCGCACCCATTAAAGCTAGTTGTTGGACGCAGCGGAGATTTGTTGGCTCTTTCATTGTCAGGATTGCCTGAATCTTCTCTGGATTTGCTTCTATTCCTCGAGCTGAGACCAAATAGCCGAGCAGCTGGCCGGTGGGCACACCAAAGACGCATTTCCTCGGGTTGAGTTTTATTCTGTATGTGTTGCGTGTGTCGAAAGTTTCTCTTATGTCATCGAGGAGTGTGTCCTCCACTCGAGTTTTGATGACGATGTCGTTAACGTACACTTGTACGTTCTTGCCAATGAGCTTGGCGAGGCACTTTTGCATGCATCCCTGATATGTTGCGCCTGCCTTTTTTAGCCCGAAAGGCATAGTTGTATAGCAGTAGACACCGTGTGGTGTGATGAATGTTGTATTGTCCTCGTCTTCCTGTTTCATCCTGATCTGGTTATAGCCCAAGTAGGCATCTAGGAAGGAGAGGCGTTGGCAGCCTACCGTGGAGTCGATAATCTGGTCAATCCGCGGGAGCGGGAAGTTATCCTTGGGGCAATGTTTGTTCAACGACGTGTAGTCGATGCACACGCGTAGGATGGCTGTGTTTTTCTTTGGTACCAGCACCGGGTTTGGTAACCAGGTGGGAATCTTGATCTCCCTAATGAATTTGGCGGCTAGGATTATGTTTAGTTCTTCTTTGAGTGCTTGCTGCTTTGGCTCGGAGAAGCGTCGAGTGGTTTGCTTGACTGGCTTTGCATCTTTGAACACTTCCAATGAGTGCTCGGCGAACTACCCGGGTATCCCTGGCATATCAGATGGCTTCCAGGAGAAAATCTCCCAGTACTCACGGAGGAGTTCGACCAGCGCGCTTTCCTATGCAGATGATAGGGTGGCCGACACGATCGCCGTCTTCGCATAATCTGTCGGGTGGACTTGATGCTTTCGAGTGTCGCTATTGGAGCTAAACTCGAGGTCTGCGACGTTTTTGTTGGTTAGCGGCATCACGGAGTTATCCGTGGTTTTTGCCAGCTCTTCTAGCTCTTCTTGCATCCTGAAAGATTTTGCGATTTCATGGAAATCGTTGTCGCACTTATCTGATTTTTGGAAATCACCATTTACAGTGATTGTGCCATATTCTCTTGGTAGTTTCAACTTAAGGTAGGCGTAATGAGGTACTACCCATAATCTCGCGAACATTGTTCGACCGAGAATGGCGTGGTACTGTGATGGCCAGTTGACTACCTCAAATTTCAGGAACTCTCTCCTATAATTGCTTGGATACCCGAGTATCACCTCCAAGTTGATTGTCCCGAGTGGTCGGACTGATTTTCCTGGTACTATCCTGTGAAAGGATGTTTCTGATTCTGTGAGTCCCTCCAGATTCCTGTTCATTTTACGGAGTGTATCCGCGTATATGATGTTTATGCCGCTGCCACCGTCCATGAATACTCTGGGTAGGTCGTAGTTGCCTATTTGCGCCTGGATGACGAGCGCTGCATGCCCTGGTCGATACACCCGTGGAGGATGGTCCTCTCTTGAGAAGGTTATAGGGTGCTCGGACATCTTCAGGTACTCAGTCTTGGACGGTGGGGCTTGCACTGCCATGTTAGCGTGGAGAGTGCTGGTCTTCTGGACTCTTCGGGACGGACATACCTTATGTATCATGCCTAGGAGCCCTTGGGGATTCGGGTATCCGTTGCCTCCTTGGTTTTCTATGGCTCGATTAGCTGGTGCAGGATGTGCAACTAGTGCCATGTTGTGGTGTCTAGCGGGTGGAGGTAGTGGCGGTGGGTGGTGCGCAATGCCTCCTCCTGGCAGTTGCGGGTGTCCTTGGTTTATTGCCATCCTGTGCTTCTTTGTATACGCTTCATGGATGTCTTGAAACTTTCGGCAATCCTTGAGGAGGTGAGTGGCCTTGAGCTTACCCGTTCGTTTATTTGTGAACATATGCAAGGAGCAGTATCCATCAAGGTCTTCCTCAGGTGTTTTGTCGTCTGGTTTTGGCTTCCACTCGCGATTTCCACGGGATCCGCTATCGTGGTTTCTTGTGAATTCAGCCGCTACCAGCTCCGATTGATCATCTAGATCGTAGTGTCGTCTCTTTCTTCTTCTGCGGTCACCGTTGCAACCATCGTCGTGCGCGGGTGAGAAGGCTTTTTCGTTGTGAAGGGACTCTTTGCCATTCGTCCATTTGTCAGCTATTGCCATTAATTCACCAATAGTTTTCGGCGCGCATCGTCCCAGTTCTTCTTGAAAGGCTGCGCGTCGCGCGCCCTTGGTGAAAGCTTCGACCGCTATCTCTTCTGATATACTTCCCGCCGTGTTTTTGAGCGTAGTCCATCGCTGGATGTACTCGCGGGTTGATTCTCCGCTCTTTTGTCTGCAGGCTCGCAGTTCCTCGATAGACGCTAGTCGCTTGTATGTTGCCTGGAAATTCTTTTCGAAGTCGCGGGTGAGATCGTCCCAGGATCTGTAACACGCGCGTGCCCTTCCTTCGAGCCAGCTCCGGGCTGCCCCGATGAGGTGCAGGTTTAAGTACAGCATGGCCGTCACTTTGTTTCCGTGTTGGCACTTCACCGCGGTTAGGTAGTCCGAGAGCCAGGTCCTAGGTTCCTTCGAGCCGTCATACTTTGGGACTTCAGAGGTGAGCTTAAATCTCTTGGGCATCAGTGCCTCGCGAATGCTGCTGATGAAGCACATCGCGCCGCAGGCTTCCTCGTCGGAGGAGGTAGATAGTGAGCGGGTGCGGCTCCTTCGTGCACGAGCTCTGTCGACCTTGTTCTGCATGATGTCTCCTTGCGCATCATATTGGTTCCGGTCGCGATCGTCTCCTCGCTGTGGTTCTTTGCAGCGATGCCACGAGCGGCTTCCGTGGTGTCGTGGGCTACTGTTATGGTGTCGCGGGCTATCATCGTCGATGCGTGGGTTGTCGCCAAGGAGTCTTGCCTCTTTGTCCCTGGGGAGGCGAAGCGAGTCTCCTCTTCTCGATGACGTACTCCCGCGTATGCGAGGTGTTCTATCCACTCGAGGTGTCTTATCAGCTTCAGGGGTTGCTGCATTGTTGCGAGTTGGAACGGCGATTGCCGCTCCAGCAATGCCTAGTCCCTTTTGAACTTGGCGATGTTGCTCCACGCGGGGATCATTTTCTGGCAGCTGATTTGCCTGCAAATAGGTAGCAGCGGCTAGGACCGCAGCGGCAGGAGTCGTCGGGTGTACATAATGAACGGATAGAGAGGGCACCTAGAGGGGGGGTGAATAGGTGCTACAACCAATTTTATTTTTTCTTCAAGATTAGGCTTGACACAAAGGTAAATTCTCAAGATAATGCAATTATGGTGAATTTGCCTATATGACTAGAACAAGCACAAACACAATGCAAGCACAAGTAAAGGAGGAAGGGAACGAGGTAACCGATATAAAGCACACGAGGACACGATGTATTCCCGAGTTCCTCCTTGTTAAGGGAGTACGCCTCGTTGGAGGGGTGTGAGCTCGCCACGAATGCCTACTCAACGCCACAAAGGCCTCACCCTATTCTCTGATGAACCCCGCCACAAAGGCCTAGTCCACCTTCCACTATTGATCCCCTTTGAGGCGGGGATCGAATCCTTTACAAACAAGCTTGGGGCACACACACCCACAACCAAATTTGGGGCTCCCAACAATCACCAATCGCCAACAAGTGTAGCAATGGAGTCTAGGTTCTCCACAAGGAAACCCTAGACTAGATCCCTCTAGAGAATGAGGGGGAAATGAAGATCGGCTCGGTGATGTAGATTAGGGTCTTCTCCTTCAATCCTCCAAGTATCAACAAGTTTGGGTGGAGGGATTGGGAGAATTCTAGCTTTTGGAGGCTCAATAAATGCTTGTCTTCAATGCTGGTTCGAGCAACCCTTTGGAGAAGAAGGGGATGGGGTATTTATAGCCCCTCCCCAAAACTAGCCGTTTGACCCTTTTCGTTTCTGGCGGTACTACCGCCCCCTGGCAACCAGCGCGGTACTGTGGCCTCCTAGTCATAGGATGCGGGCGGTACTACCGCTAGTGCCCATCGGTACTACCGCTGGCCACTTACTCGAAATAAATCGAAGTGGCTGGAGGTAGTACTACGGCACTACCGCTCTAGTACCGTTATGGTTACTGTGAGCAAAATTTCTCTGGCGGTACTTTGAACGGTACGGCCAGCGGTACTACCACCACGAGAAGCTTGCTCCTCAATCGACTAAGCCACATCGGTACTACTATACCATTACCGCTGAAGTACCGCTGGATGCAGTAGCCAAAATCAAGTTGGCGGTACTTCTGGCAGTACTAGCAGTGGTACTAACGCTCGCTGGGCGGAGCGGTACTATCGCTGTAGCCACCGGTACTACCGCTGGACAGAGTCAAATTTGGTGGCAATGTCTTTCAACACTCTTCCCTTTTGCGTCGAAAAGATATTTCCTGAAATAACTTAAACGCATGGTTAGATACTTAATAGTGTTGTTATCAACTCCAAAACATATGAGAGATCAAAATGCAAATACACTTTCAATCTCCCCCTTTTTGGAGATTGATGACAACACCACTAAGTGAGGTCGAAAAATTTAGGTGGAGCACTTCTTGAGAGAAGCAAGTGATACGTCAAGAATGTTTGTTGTTGAGGCAAACTTTTATTCCCTTTATAATGTGTGCTCCCCCTATCTTTTAGAGACCTAGCAAGCATAAAAGATGTGGTGACCTAGTACACCACTGCATGTGTAGTGCGCAAGTCGGTGACATAATACTCACAGAAGGACTTATCCGTGCATATTACATCTCTCAGAGTGGTACAACAGAAACACAGCGGGTCCAAGCAAAGCTATAGGATACAAACTTCATTACAAAATCTTGAGAATCTCTTTGATGAATCAAGAAGATCTCATACAAATGAACATCAGAAGAAGCAATTCGAAGATCCAAGCTGGAGAATTATTCTAGCTCAGAACTTAATCTACTATGGCTGATGTCAGCCCTAATCTATGGCTTGATACAACTAAGTCCAAGAATATTCTCCACCTGCACCTAGATAGCATCTCCTCCACCAGCGTTGTTGATGATGATGCCTTACTGGCTAAGTATGAGATCACTCCACCTAGCTTCATGATGTAGCGATGGCTTCACGATGACGACTTCCATCAGGCTTCAACTCTAAGCAGGGGATCAAACGGGAACGAATGAGTAACGAGCGTTACTCAGCAAGTTCATGATACATAGTGGGTAGTTTGACGCACTAACTACAGCTTTAGACTCGAAATATTCATAAGCTAATGCAAGGTTTTTGTGAATCTTTCTTCAAGAGGTTGCGTTTAATTCTAAAAACTATGCCCGCCAGATCTTCACAGGACTAGAACTTCATGGAGTTGCCTTTCCTGCGGCGTTCGTAGCTCCTTCCCGGAACATGGCGTAACATGCCACATCCTTTTACACTCTGCAGAGGTGCGTTACTTTACCTATGGATGGCCAAGACCAAGTTGCACAACCAGGTGTACATTCCTGTCCACTTCCACTCAGGCGTGGGGCCTGGTTGTTGGTCCAAGCCAAACCGTGCTTCTCCGCACAACACATGCCCACCCATTTCCACCAGCAGGTTGAACGCCTGATTCCACCACTCACGATGGAGATCTACGCGCCCCTGGTAGACACTCATAGACCCCAGAGTCCGTGGGACGTAAGGGCTCCCACCCATGTGCATGTAGTCCCGCAAGACATATAACGTACGTCTCTGGCAGTCCGTTGACATGCGAACGAGAGAAGATCACGGCTGACTTACTCCCCCCATAGAAGACCCATGGTCAACGTGGTATTTACGGCGCAAGAATTCTGACGGCAGTGGTGATTAATCCTAGGTAATACTTTCCCGTGCAGATGGAACCTTCCTTTGACCTATTCATCTTACCATGGTCCCATCCGCCCACCAAACAGAACACTACCACTCGGGTAGTCATTCAATTAGTCATATTATTATAAAAATAGGATCATGCATTCTTTTGAGACTAGGTGTTTTTACGATAGAGTTTTTGCAATTAGTTTGTTATGAAGTACTGCAAAGGATATGAGCACGTGATGAACTTGCCTGAGATTGAAATAACCATAATAATCAATGTCTTCGGGTTCGAGGGTCGCGTAGAAAATCCCGACATCTGAAAGATAGCAAAGTAGTCCCGATAAGGACTACATAAAACATTGGCAAGATGATACATGAATAATAATGAGATGCATCGTGAATTACCCTGGAAAACACCCCAACTTTCAAGTGTAAGTTATGTTTGATACGATACTACATCATATAAGTTTTTAGGTGAGTTGTTTCATTACTTGTGGTGATATTGTTATTATTTCTTTTAGTCTTATGTGTGTTTCACTTTTATATAACAAACACTTAATTATAATGTTCAAGTATAAATAGTTATCACATGATTAAACGAGAGAACAATAACATATGGAAAACAATTATTGAGAAGATAATACACATGTTTGATTTTAAGTTCAAAAGTGTAGAGCTCATGATAAAGAGTTTAATTGAAAAATGATGATCTAATACAACTAGCTCTATCATCACACAACTTGATATTGACTTGTTATGATAGGTTTATTAGGTGTGAAAACATGAGGGTTTTATTAATAAGGAGAATAATGTTTGTGATAGTTGTTTATGGTTATAATGGAATATTATAGAATTCCATTATTCCCTTAAAAACCATTTTATAAGTTGAATAAAATGTTTAATGTTTGACATATTTGAATTGGAAATGCTTTTCTCTTTAATTTGATATATCATTCAATGCTTTCTGAAAATATTTGAATAAATTATTAAATTATTAATTTTAAGTGAATTAAATGACTAGGAAAATATTGCACACATGAAAACTTGGTCAAATGACTTTTAAAACATCATAGGTGAGTTGCATTTGTCATTTGGAGCATTTTGGTATATAACTTGTATTTTTCTGATTTTATGAATTATTTATTATTTTTCTTAATTTTTAAATGATTTAATTAATTAAGGAAAGATGATTAATTTTAAACTTGATCAAATTTATTTGAAAATGTCATAATCAAATAGATTTTTTTTTGATTAATATGATATGTTATTTATATTTTTCTGATTTATAGAATTAAAGGTATTGAATAATTAAATTTTAATTATTTCTGTCATTTTTGAATTGACAGGTGGGTCCCACCTGTCATATCGATTTTTAAATCAAAAATAAAAGAAAAAGAAAAGGGCTCATCACAGAGCAAATCTTCCCTCTGAATACGAATTCGATGAATTCGATGGAATTTTCTCCAAATTGATTCCTCCACTAGCCTCAGTACATCATGGCGAACCCAGGGATGGTAGCGGCATGTCCATATGGTCACGAAATCGCCGGCAGTGAGCACTACGGTGGCGGCGCGGTACGGTCTCCGGCGATACATCGTATCCGTGGCTCAAATGCTTAACGGAAGTTATCCAGAGATTGCTCAGCTCACCCTGAAGCTCGTGGAAGAGGCGGGGCAGCAAGGAGAGGTCTAATTCGCTGGAGAGCTTCCATGGCGGCTAGAGGTTGAGCGAAAGGGAACGGCCGAATTCTCCGGCCTCCCTTCATCCCGTCTTGCGAGACTCGTCAGGAAGGTAGAGGAAGACCCGACGCATCCAATGGTGGCCTCGGTTCTATGCGAGGTGGAGAGAATCGTCGGCGGCGAGTGGTGGCCGTATGGGTTAGGGTTAGGGTTTCCTCACGGGGAGAGTAACATACAGAGAGGGAGACTGCGAGGAGGAAGAGGGATGCACGGCACTCCCTCCTGGTTCTTATACACGTGCGAAGAGGCGGCAGGAGACGACACGACGAAGGTGACTGGACGTCGACCGCCTGTGCATTCTGGCCGAAACGAAGGAAGAAGGATCGAAATAAACTTTTATAGAAAACCCCCTGGAAGTTTTTACAAATTACCTAGAAGTCCTTCTGTCTTAAAAGCTGAAAAGAAAACCTTTGTTTTCAGGGCCAAATTGTAACCCTAAAAATTATTAAAAATCACTTTTGGGATCCTTATCAAATTTCACATCTCACCATGTTTTGTTTTGGTGAATTTGAAGAATTTTTGTATTTTTTATTCAGGGTGCTAGATTTAGTGGTTTTTGTTGTTTTCACTTTATTTTATTTATTTAATGGCTTTAAAATTATGCTAAAGCATGTTTAATAGAAGTACACACTCCAATCATGTGGATAACCTAGTGTGTGTCTCAAAATTAAATAATTTTGATACAAGTCTTACAGAAAACAACTTATACATCTACTTAGTAATGTTTTTATGTTTTATAGATAAATCACCAACCATTGGTTATTATACCAAATCATGCCATATGATTTTGATTGTTTAAAAGACTTGCTTTCTATTATGTAACTTTGTTATCCTTACAATTCCATCTCTTAGCAATTTTTGTTCACAATCTTATTAGGTGTGTATAAATCATGTTTGTTATTTTAGGTACATGATCAAGTGGAAAACATGTGTGGCTTTGAAATCTTATTTGTTGGTTTTCCACATAGGTTCCAATATGGATATTACCCCATGTTTGTTTTAGAACATGTAATCATTTACATGTTTATGTGTAAATGAATTTTTGTTATCATCTGTAAGTCTTATGTATGCAAAGGATATGGAAAACAAGGTATTGAGCTTGTTTTCATCTAACTCCACATATGAAGACATGTGGATGCAATGGTTTGTTATTATTTCATACTTGATAGTTGTTTCCATTGAAGATATTATTATGAGTTCCTCGTCTCTGATGAGTTTGACAGAGGTTAATGGTTCTATTAAATATCCTAATGATTCACTGGATAATTTCTTATGATCCCTTACTGAGGCAGTGTTGCTTCTTGTGGTCTTCTGTTGCTTGATGTTATTCTCTCTAGTTTCTACTAGTCTTCTGGTACTGCCTTTGTCATTTGCAAGAAATATTAGCTCTTGGATTCCATCTTCAACTGTCTCACCCTTGTGGTGAAAACAACCAGTTATTCCAAGCAAAGATTTTACTTAGATGATGATAAAAGTAGGTAAGTATGTTTTATGACATCAATTAGCCTTAAGCATATAAGAAGAATCTGTTGACAAGTTTGTAAGGCTTGTCCCCAAATTACTTTTCGTATACAAGAGGTTGCGATGTACTAGGTTATTCAACCTTCTGTTTGTTTGTGTATGACACTCAATTGTTTGAGTATAGAAAAGTGATCTGTTAACAAGGTGTACAAGCTTGTTAACAAACTACTTCTATATAACACTAACATTGGAGTATCATACTATTTCAAGAGAGTTAATAAGATCAGATTAAGATATAAGATTTTCTGAATACTCTTATAGTATATTTGAGTAGCACTTCTAGAACACTCTAAATAATCTTCCTGAAGGTCTTCTGGTGGTAGTTACTCTTTTCTTGAGGGTGCCTCTCTTGTATAATTCCTCTGAGAAGATTGGAAACAAGATAGAATGGTCTAGCCAAAATAACAAGATCTAGATTAAGAGTTAATTCATGCTTTTATTATACTTCCATACACTTATTATTTTATTTCCCAAAGGATAGATACTTGTTTCATATTTGATTAGTTTAACTTAGCTATCAATTCAATTCCTCTAATAGAGGTTATAACTTGTTGTTATCCATTACTTGTATCTAGAGGTACTTTAGTTGTGGAATGCTGATGTGGATAGAATTGTGGACTGTTTGTGGAATGGGAACTTAAGATAATAAGTTGATCAAATTGTTCATTAATGTGTTGAGCTTTCATATTCTCACTTGTTTGATATGATTGAACAATGAGCATGTGAAAGTTATTGGGGTTTAATGACTTATGTCATATTTGTTATTTGTTTTCTCTGGTGTCATGATTTTACTTTATATTCTCCTCTTTATTAACTTTGTCATTCATAATTCAGATATAGAGATTTGGGAATATCATATGTTATGATCAAGGTTTAACAGTAGTTTAAGAAGATTTATTTCTTTTATTTAGGTACTTCTTTTATGATGATGAGATATGTACATATTCGATAAATATGTTAATACAATTATTATATCATTTCCCACTTGTGGGTTTTGAGTTAACACTTCTTTGTATCACTTGTGTTCTATTGAAACTTTGTTATTTACTTATGAAGATGCACTTAACAATTATGAGATAATTTATAAAGGTATTGTGTGAATGGTTGATAACTTAAGAGTTGTTGTTTGAGAGGACATAACACCTCTATTGATGACATGGTTCAATTGTGTATTACTCATTGGTGAAAGTATGACTATCAGTTGTGTGATTTGGGGACTTCCCCTCCTTTGGGTTGTAGATACCTAATGGATTATCCCAAGTCACTTAAAGACTTGTGGTTAAGGTTGTTGAGAGTTTGTGTTGGTCAAAACCAATTTATGGTTTGTGTAACCAAATGATTTGGTTTCTTAAGATACTTGTTATAAAGATCATTCCAAATGTACTCTTGACTAGATGAACTAGACCTATTTCATCAAGTCAAGTGAAACTTTGGTCACTTTGATTCGTTTAAACTTTCGCGCCAAAATTTCCCGTACTTTTAGATGCATGCTTTGCAAATGCACATATTAAATTTAAATCCTTATAACTTCCCAAACACTGGGATGTTACAGTATCTCCCCCTTAACAAGAACTCTGTCCCGAAGTTCAACCTCTCTCGCGTAAAGATAGGTAGAGAGAACTTCTGTAGACCGTTGAATCTTCACAACTATTTTCTTGTGGTGACCTTGGCATGTGTATCCGCTTGTCTTGATTGTTCACCTTCCACTGACTTACAAAATAATCTAATACTAAGCCTGTTGCTATGACAACTCTGTTTTGTTACTAGGCCTTCCTAATGGTCTCACGAAGAACACATGGTATTTCCACCATGTAGTGGATACCAAGTTTCATTCTCTGATGAATAGGTATGCTTTTCTACCTCTCACACTTTCCAAAGAACATTTGGTATATCCACCAGGTGATGAATAACCAATAAGATTCTTCCGGTACACTGGATATTGTCTATGGTTAGGTTCCATTTGGTTCAATCTAATGGTCTCAAGAGAAATACTGCTCAAAGAAGCTTGTACAACATAGTTTACATTGACTTATACTCTTCTAATTAGTAAAAATACCTTTGAGTCTTCTCGAGTTTTAACTATTTCCTACAGGTGACTCTAACCTATTTCACTGGTGACTTCCTATGGTCCTTCTATATCTTTGGGTCTTGACTTCTATGGGACAACTCTATAAGTTTAATTATCAACTTCTACCTATTATCTTCTCGGATATAACTACCCATGTGATCTCCTTGGCATGACTTGTGGTATATCTCCATATGTTGATGAGGTATGTCACCAACTCCAAGCGGAATGTGGATTGTGGCCCATTCCCATCAGTGCTTTATTGATCTCTGCCTTCTTGACTTTAAGGACTTCCAGAGCTTTGGTGGTTACTTCCATCAGCTGATATTTCAAACCGCTCTCATACTAATACTATAGCCTCTAGACCAGTAACATCAAGAAAGAACTTAGTGTTTGCACATGCATTTGCACATCAAGTTCAATCTTCATGTATAGATCTAGTCAATCAAAGATCCAAATAAGAAGCAATAAATTCCAAATGAATTAGTCACTCATGCATCAAAAGCCCGTAAAATAAAAGTACTTAGAGTAAAACATCTCAAGTACCAAGGCTCTTAAATTCTATACACTACAAGTAGGTATATAGTATCTTGTAATCCTAGTCTACACAACCACTGTTTGCCCAGGTAATTACTCCAATTGCATGTCTTAGTGCAATGGAATAAACCAAGACAAAATGATCCTATAGTAGTTGTTGTCTAACTTGGTTCCATATAGAACTAGGTATTATGTAATTGAATTACTTCATCTTGATTATGATAAGCTTCTCATGGTATCTGTTGATCCTTCGTGGTGTTGATCACATTGTAGGAGTAGTAATGCAACTTCCATCCATGCTTATGCCTTCTCCTAGTTCTATACTATACTATAATGATTCCTCTAGACTTGATAACTAAGGATCTGGTTCATATCCCATAGTTACCATGGTTTAATGATTCTCATGATTCTGAAACATACATTTTTTATGATTCCTATGCTTAATCTATACCAGGTTCTACTCCATCCTATTCATTCATAGAATGGGGTAATCCTCACTGTGACTTATTCATCTCTAACTATGTCACCACTCTATTTTTCTCAATAACACTGATACATGATAGACTTCTAATTATTCATACCTAGGTATAAAGAAAATAGATAAGTATACTTACTCAAGTTGAGTAAGAACATTCTATGCAAGTATGATTATATTATTCTCAAGTGAATGATCATCATAGTTGTAGGAAATGTGGTTTAGATAAGATGGCTTCCTATAGTCTTTACCAACCTACAGATCTCCTAAAAGGTTTAAACCTAAGGTCGCTTCGCCTCTAATACCATATGTGGTGACCCAGCACACCACTTCATGTGTAGTGCGCAATTCGGTGACATAATACTCACAGAAGGACTTATCCGTGAATATTACATATCTCAGAGTGGTACAACAGAAACACAGCGGGTTCAAGCAAAGCTATAGGATACAAACTTCATTACAAAATCTTGAGAATCTCTTTGATGAATCAAGAATATCTCATACAAATGAACATCAGAAGAAGAAATTCGAAGATCCAAGCTGGAGAATTACTCTAGCTTAGAACTTAATCTACTATGGCTGATGTCAGCCCTAATCTATGGCTTGATACAACTAAGTCAAAGAATGTTCTCCACCTGCACCTAGATAGCATCTCCTCCACCAGCGTTGTTGATGATGATGCCTTACTGGCTAAGTAAGAGATCACTCCACCTAGCTTCATGAGGTAGCGATGGGTTCACGATGACGACTTCCATCAGGCTTCAACTCTAAGCAGGGGGTCAAACAGGAACGAATGAGTAACGAGCATTACTCAGCAAGTTCATGATACATAGTGGGTAGTTTGATGCACTAACTACATCTTTAGACTCGAAAGATTCATAAGCTAATGCAAGGTTTTTGTGAATCTTTCTTCAAGAGGTTGCTTTTAATTCTGGAAACTATGCCCGCCAGATCTTCACATGACTAGAACTTCATGGAGTTGCCTTTCCTGCGGCGTTCGCAGCTCCTTCCCGGAACAGGGGGTAACATGCCACATCCTTTTACACTCTGCAGAGGTGCGTTACTTTACCCATGGACGACCAAGACCATGTTCCACAACCAGGTGTACATTCCTGTCCACTCCCACTCAGGTGTGGGGCCCGGTTGTTGGTTCAAGCCAAACCATTCTTCTCCGCACAACGCATGCCCACCCATTTCCACCAGCAGGTTGAACGCCTGATTCCACCCCTCACGATGGAGATCTACGTGCCCCTGGCAGACACTCATAGACCCCAGAGTCCGTGGGACGTAAGGGCTCCCACCCATGTGCATGTAGTCCCGCAAGACCTACATCGTATGTCTCTAGCAGTCCGTTGACATGCGAACGACAGAAGATCACAGCTGACCTACTCCCCCCATAGAAGACCCATGGTCAATGCGGTATTTACGGCGCAAGAATTCTGACGGCAGTGGTGATTAATCCTAGGTAATACTTTCCCGTGCAGATGGAACCTTCCTTTGACCTATTCATCTTACTATGGTCCCATCCGCCCACCACATAGAACACTACCACTCGGGTAGTCATTCAATCGGTCATATTATTATAAAAATAGGATCATGCATTCTTTTGAGACTAGGTGGTAATACGATATATTTTTTGCAATTAGTTTTTTATGAAGTACTGCAAAGGATATGAGCAAGTGATGAACTTTCCTGAGATTGAAATAACCATAATAATCAATGTCTTCGGGTTCGAGGGTCGCGTAGAAAATCCCGACATCTGAAAGATAGCAAAGTAGTCCCAATAAGGACTACAGAAAACATTGGCAAGATGATACATGCATAATAATGAGATGCATCGTGAATTACCCTGGAAAACACCCCAACTTACAAGTGTAAGTTATGTTTGATACGATACTACATCATATAAGTTTTTAGGTGAGTTGTTTCATTACTTGTGGTGATATTGTTATTATTTCTTTTAGTCTTATGTGTGTTTCACTTCTATATAACAAACACTTAATTATAATGTTTAAGTATAAATAGTTATCACATGATTAAACGAGAGAACAATAACATATGGAAAAAATTATTGAGAAGATAATACACATGTTTGATTTTAGGTTCTAAAGTGTAGAGCTAATGATAAAGAGTTTAATTGAAAAATTATGATCTAATACAACTAGCTCTATCATCACACAACTTGATATTGACTTGTGATGATAGGTTTATTAGGTGTGCAAACATGAGGGTTTTATTAATAAGGAGAATAATGTTTGTGATAGTTGTTTACGGTTATAATGAAATATTATAGAACTCCATTATACCCCATTTTATAAGTTGAATAAAAAGTTTTATGTTTGACATATTTGAATTGGAAATGCTTTTCTCTTTAATTTGATATATCATTCAATGCTTTCTGAAAATATTTGAATAAATTATTAATTTATTAATTTTAAGTGAATTAAATGACTAGGAAAATATTGCACACATGAAAACTTGGTCAAATGACTTTTAGAACATCATATGTGAGTTGCATTTGTCATTTTGTGCATTTTGGTATATAACTTGTATTTTTCTGATTTTATGAATTATTTATTATTTTTCTTAATTTTTAAATGATTTAATTAATAAGGAAAAATGATTAATTTTAAGCTTTATCAAATTTATTTGAAAATGTCATAATCAAATAGATTTTATTTTTCTGATTAATATGATATGTTATTTATATTTTTTCCGATTTATAGAATTAAAGTTATTGAATAATTAAATTTTAATTATTTCTGTCATTTTTGAATTGACACGTGGGTCCCACCTGTCATATTGATTTTTAAATAAAAAATAAAAGAAAAAGAAAAGGGCTCATGACGTCATGATGACGTCATGACCGTGTCATCACAGAGCAAATCTTTCCTCTGAATACGAATTCGATGGAATTTTCTCCAAATTGATTCATCCACTAGCCTTAGTACATCACG
The DNA here is from genome assembly GCA_028641055.1 of Alopecurus myosuroides. Taxonomy (NCBI): domain Eukaryota; kingdom Viridiplantae; phylum Streptophyta; class Magnoliopsida; order Poales; family Poaceae; genus Alopecurus; species Alopecurus myosuroides. The sequence goes on along the minus strand of CM054059.1, from coordinate 436,908,330 downwards.
GCGAACCCTGGGATGGTAGCGGCATGTCCATATGGTCACGAAGTCGCCGGCGGCGACGCGGTACGGTCTCCGGCGATACATCATATCCGTGGCTCAAATGCTTAACGGAAGTTACCAAGAGATTGCTCAGCTCACCCTGAAGCTCGTGGAAGAGGCGAGACAGCAAGGCGAGGTCTAATTCGCCGGCGAGCTTCCACGGCGGCCGGAGGTTGAGCGAAAGGGAATGGCCGAATTCTCCGGCCTCCCTTGATCCCTTCTTGCGAGACTCGTCAGGAAGGTAGAGGAAGACCCGGCGCATCCAATGGTGGCCTCGGTTCTATGCGAGGTGGAGAAAATCGTCGGCGGCGAGTGGTGGCCGTATGGATTAGGGTTTCCTCACGGGGAGAGTAATAGGGAGAGAGGGAGACTGCAAGGAGGAAGAGGGATGCATGGCACTCCCTCCTGGTTCATATACACGCGCGAAGAGGCGGCAGGAGACGACACAACGAAGGTGACTCGACGTCGACCGCCTATGCATTCTGGCCGGAACGGAGGAAGAAGAAAAGAAATAAAATTTTATAGAAAACTTCCTGGAAGTTTTTACAAATTACCTAGAAGTCCTTCTGTCTTAAAAACTAGAAAGAAAGCCTTATTTTCAGGGCCAAATTGTAACCCTAAATTTTTTAAAAAATCACTTTTGGGATCCTTATCAAATTTCACATCTCACCATGTTTTGTTTTGGTGAATTTTAAGAATTTTTGTATTTTTTATTTAGGGTGCTAGATTAAGTGGTTTTTGTTGTTTTCTCTTTATTTTATTTATTTAATGGCTTTAAAATTATACTAAAGCATGTTTAATAGAAGTACACACTCCAATCATGTGGATAACCTAGTGTGTGTTTCAAAATTAAATAATTTTGATACAAGTCTTACAAAAAACAACTTATACATCTACTTAGTAATGTTTTTATGTTTTATAGATAAATCACCAACCATTAGTTATTATACCAAATCATGCCATATGATTTTGATTGTTGAAAAGACTTGTTTTCTATTATGTAACTTTGTTATCCTCACAATTCCATCTCTTAGCAATTTTTGTTCACAATCTTATTAGGTGTGTATAAATCATTTTTTTATTTTAGGTACATGATCAAGTGGAAAACATGTGTGGCTTTAAAATCTTATTTGTTGGTTTTCCACATAGGTTCCAATATGGATATTACCCCATGTTTGTTTTAGAACATGTAATCATTTACATGTTTGTGTGTAAATGAATTTTTGTTATCATCTGTAAGTCTTATGTATGCAAAGGATATGGAAAACAAGCTATTAAGCTTGTTTTCATCTACCTCCACATATCAAGACATGTGGATGCAATGGCTTGTTATTATTTCATACTTGATAGTTGTTTCCATTGGAGATATTATTATGAGTTCCTCATCTCTGATGAGTTTGACAGAGGTTAATGGTTCTCTAAATATCCTAATGATTCACTAGATAATTTCTTATGATCCCTTACTGAGGCAGTGTTGCTTCTTGTGGTCTTCTGTTGCTTGATGTTCTTCTCTCTAGTTGCTACTAGTCTTCTGGTACCGCCTTTGTCATTTGCAAGAAATATTAGCTCTTCGATTCCATCTTCAACTGTCTCACCCTTGTGGTGAAACCAACCAGTTATTCCAAGCAAAGATTTTACTTAGATGATTATAAAAGTAGGTGAGTTTGTTTTATGACATCAATTATCCTTAAGCATATAAGAAGAATCTGTTGACAAGTTTGCAAGGCTTGTCCCCAAATTACTTTTAGTATACAAGAGGCTGAGATGTACTAGGTTATTCAACCTTCTGTTTGTTTGTCTATGACACTCAATTTTTTGAGTATACAAAAGTGATCTGTTAACAAGGTGTACAGGCTTGTTACCAAACTACTTATATATAACACTAACATTGGAGTATCATACTATTTCAAGAGAGTTAATAAGATCAGATTAAGATATAAGAGTTTCTGAATACTCTTATAGTATATTTGAGTAGAACTTCTAGAACACTCTAAATAATCTTCCTGAAGGTCTTCTGGTGGTAGTTCCTCTTTTCTTGAGGGTGCTTCTCTTGTAGAATGCCTCTGAGAAGATTGGAAACAAGATAGAATGGTCTAGCCAAAATAACAAGATCTAGATTAAGAGTTAATTCATGCTTTTATTATACTTCCATAAAATTATTATTTTATTTCCCAAAGGATAGATACTCGTTTCTTATTTGATTAGTTTAACTTAGCTATCAATTCAATTCCTCTAATAGAGGTTATAACTTGTTGTTATCCATTACTTGTATCCAGAGGTACTTTAGTTGTGGAATGTTGATGTGGATAGAAATGTGGACTGTTTGTGGAATGGGAACTTAAGATAATAAGTTGATAAAATGGTTCATTAATGTGTTGAGCTTTCATATGCTCACTTGTTTGATATGATTGAACAATGAGCATGTGAAAGTTATTGGGGTTTAATGAATTATGTCATAGTTGTTATTTGTTTTCTCTAGTGTCATGATTTTACTTTATATTCTCCTCTTTATTAACTTTGTCATTCATAATTCAGATATAGAGATTTGGGAATATCATATGTTATGATCAAGGTTTAACAGTAGTTTAAGAAGATTTATTTCTTTTATTTAGGTACTTCTTTTATGATGATGAGATATGTACATATTCGATAAATATGTTAATACAATTATTATATCATTTCCCACTTGTGGGTTTTGAGTTAACACTTCTTTGTATCACGTGTGTTCTATTGAAACTTTGTTATTTACTTATGAAGATGCACTTAACAATTATGAGATAATATATAAAGGTATTGTGTGAATGGTTCATAACTTAAGAGTTGTTGTTTGAGAGGACATAAAACCTCTATTGATGACATGGTTCAATTGTGTATTACTCATTGGTGAAAGTATGAGTATCAGTTGTGTGATTTGGGGACTTCCCCTCCTTTGGGTTGTAGATACCTAATGGATTATCCCAAGTCACTTAAAGACTTGTGGTTAAGGTTGTTGAGAGTTTGTGTTGGTCAAAACCAATTTATGGTTTGTGTAACCAAATGATTTGGTTTCTTAAGATACTTGTTATAAAGATCATTCCAAATGTACTCTTGACTAGATGAACTAGACCTATTTCATCAAGTCAAGTGAAACTTTGGTCACTTTGATTCATTTAAACTTTCACGCCAAAATTTCCCGTACTTTTAGATGCATGCTTTGCAAATGCACATATTATATTTAGATCCTTATAACTTCCCAAAAACTGGGATGTTACAAAAGATATAACCAACAAGATAAACGGTTCAACACAAATAGCACAAGTACGTGACACACCACAAGAACATCAACACCAAAGTTTGACAACAACCACCCAAATAAACGAAAAGACGACCCTAAATAGAACTCTCTCCCCCTTTGGCATCAAGACATCAAAAAGGGAAGATGCGATGCTAACGTCCCTGGAGGTCACTCGTTGGGGATAGAGGCACTTGCTAGGCTTCCAAGACCACGCTCGTCCTCAGAGTTGACATCTTCCACTTCATCTTCAGTATCACCAGGAGTCCAAGGCTCATGTGAAGTGGTAGCATCATCAAGAAGGTCCAGATCCACCCAAGAGCCACCATGCTTTGACTTCCACTCCTTGGAGGTAGTGACCCTATCCTCAGAACCAGGACGAACAGGCACCCCAAGATGGGAAAATTTGTCACGAGACAGCTGACGTTCCTTCTTGCTACGCACATGAGCAAGATAAGCCTTGTTCTCCATGTCAATCTGACGGCAGAACACGTTCTTTAGAGTCTCGGTCATCCACTTGCGAAATCCACTCTTCTGAGCCCTTTCCTCCATCTCAAAATCTGAGTCACTAGAGCCATCAGTGTGAGGACCAAGGTCCTCAGGACCAAGCAGAGGAGATGCATGCTTCTTGACACGAAGATCCTTGACACGGTGAGTAGTGAGATCTTGGTCATTGTCCAAGAGAGCATTAGGGAGCTGAGCACCGCGCCAAGTAGCAGCAATGAGCTTGAACACAAGAGCAGCAAAGACAGGAACTCTCCTCCTTATCACAGAGTTATACATCTCATTCCATATGATATACATGATATCAAGCCTCGTACCATCACCACGGCGCCTATGAGTATGGACCATCAAGTCAATGAGAGAGCCATGGATCTGATCAAAGTTGCCAACCCTAGGAGCAAGGGTGTTCGTGAAGATCCTATGCAGAATGTCATAAACTGGCAGCAGATTTTTGGACAGACCAACCATAGCACGGCCCGGGATATACAAATCATACATTTCCGTAGGAGCCATAGTCCTCTTCGGGTAGGGAACCCGGAAGAAGGTAGAGTAGAAAGCAACATCAGGCACCTCACCAAAGTCCCGCAGACCCAACAAAGTAGCAAACTCAACCCAAGAAGCAGAAAACTTCTGGTCCTTGGTCATCCAGGTGATCCTCCTCTCATCAGTATGGAAGTAGAGTGTGGCATAGAATTGGCCCACGAGATGCTCATCATAGTCTTCGTTGATCTCAATGAAATCCAGAATACCAAACTCCTTATAGATCTCCAGGGCTTCACCAAAGTAATCCATCTTGGATCTCATGAATTATACATTGATGGAGAACTTAGTAACCACTTTGTTCTTGTTCTGCGGGTACTCCTCATAAAATATACGCTCCTGGAAGCGAGTCCAAAAACACTCATTATCTCTTGGTTCCCTTGGCTTGGTGTAGGGGTTAGTCCACCTCTCTCTATGAACTGCTCATCAGGCATGTGCACAACTGACTTGTCCCTGGCTTCCTGAGACTTCATCATCACAGACCTCTGCCTCCTAGTCAAATTGCCCTGCAGCATCACTTCTGGAGTCTCATCTTCCTCGGGATTCTTCCGAGTCCTCTTAGCGGCACGCTTGCGACCTCCTCCCTTAGAACCACTAGCACCTGAACCTAGGATAGCATAGGGGGATAGCAATGAGGTAAGGTAACTTCAATCAATATTATCTATGAGAAGATTCACAAAAGAATTAGAAGTGCAAAAAAAATTCCAAGAAGCGGTAGTACCGCTGGGAGCCACAGTATTACCGTTGTCTCTAGCAGTCCTAGCCATAGCGGTAGTACCGCTGTTGCCAGCGGTAGTACCGCTGCTGGAGGATCTGCCATGGCACCCAAAGGAATGACCGATTCCAAACGAGAACACATGCACCAATAAGTCTTAGGGACTCTACTCAACTAGGCAACACATCAAACCACTTCTAGACTAGGAGATCTCTAGAACCCTAGGAAATTTCATCTCGCAAGATCAACTCGGGGGAGAGAGATTGGATGGGTTACCGGAGCTCATCGTCATGGAGAAGAGGTTGGAGGTGATCCCCGGGCTTCCTCCGGCGTGAGAGGAGCACCCGTTTGCCGGAGAGAACCCTCCCCGTCGGATGGAAGGAATGGCGACGGCGAGATCCGGTGTGGGGGATGAATGAGGGAGAGAGGAGGTAAAAGGATAACTCCCTCTCCCAGATCCATATTTAACCCCATGGATTTTTACCGCAGCGGTAGTACCGCTATGATCAGCGGTAGTACCGCCCACCTGGTGCTACCGGTACCGCGGGGTAGTACCGCTCCTAGGGTTTGTGCAGGGCACGAACAACTGTAGCGGTAGTATCGTGCACGACGCCCGGTAGTACCGTCCGCTGGGTGCTACTGTCAGTTAAAACGGTAGTACCGCTGCAACTGGAGGTAGTACCGCTAGCCAGTTACTTCCTTCCGCCAAGAGATCAAAGAGATTAAAGTTTTCAGTGCAGAATTTGTCTAAGGGGAAAACATGAGGCTTGGAATAAGAGCTCAAACTGAGATGGTACTACACACTCAAACTTTTGCAAGAAAGACAAATCTCGAATAAGGAAAAGAGAGAGTGTGTTTCCGAAACGACAACAAGGACTCACAAAACACAAATAGAGAAGGAGAAACAAAGAATAAACCAATTAAGAACCAAACAAGGACCAACTCTTCAAGAGAAGAGGTTGGTGGCCTAAGCCACCATGTAAGAGATTATGGTATGTCACCGCGAAGATATATCTTGGGTGCATGGCCAACACTCGACATTGAAGCTCACAATTCAACATTAGAAAAAGAGAGATAATAATGAATTTTGCTTTGGGCATAATGGGGGGAGGGAAAACCCAATGTGTTAGGATAACACTCCCCCTATGTCCATGCCTACACCTAAACCCAAACACATATCAACTATAGGGGTGAGTGCAAGATCTTCAAGACAAACTCCTAGAATCAATGATATTTCGCTCATTCCTCAAGAACAAGAATCTTGCATCATCAAGAGGCTTCATGAAGATGTCCGCAAGATTATACTTGGTGGGGACATATGCTAGCTCAATATCACCTCTTGCCACATGATCCCGGATGAAATGATGACGAATCTCAATATGCTTCGTCCTTGTGTGTTGCACGGGGTTGTAGGCGATCTTGATGGCACTTTCATTGTCACACACGAGAGGCACCTTGTCCAAGTGAACATCATACTCTTTGAGGGTTTTCCTCATACATAGCAATTGGGTGCAAGCACTAGCGGCCGCCACATACTCGGCTTCGGCGGCGGAGAGAGATATACAATTTTGCTTCTTGGAAGACCAACTCACCAAGGACCTACCAAGAAATTGGAAAGCCCCGGAAGTAGACTTCCTTCATCTTGATCACCGGCCCAATCAGAGTCCATGTAGCCCTTGAGAGAAAATTGTGCCCCCTTTGGGTACCACAAACCAAACCTTGAGGTATCAACCAAATACCGAAAGATCCTATGGACAGCCACTAAGTGGCTTTCCTTATGAGCCGCTTGATACCTTGGACACACACCTACACTCAAAACAATATCGAGCCTAGATGCACAAAGGTAAAGCAAAGAACCAATCGTAGAACGATACAACTTTTGGTCCACATCTTTACCATCCGGATTGCGCTTGAGGTGGCATTTGACTTGCATAGGAGATGGCTTCATCTTTGCACCTTGGAAATTAAACCTCTTGAGCATGTCTTGGGTGTACTTGGATTTAGAAATGAAAGTCCCACAAGCCAATTGCTTATCTCAAAGCCAAGGAAGAATTTAAGCTCTCCCATCATGGACATCTCAAACCTGTCAGTCATAAGCTTTGAGAATTCATTATTAAAAGCTCGTTAGTTGAGCCAAAGATAATATCGTCCACATAGAGTTGGCATATGAAAAGCTCTCCCTTTACCCTCTTTGTGAAATGGGTGGGGTCGATCTTCCCAACTTCAAAACCATGGTCTACCAATAACTCTCTAAGGTGCTCATACCACACACGTGGTGCTTGTTTAAGTCCATAGAGCACCTTATCAAGTTTGTAGACATGGTTAGGAAAGTTGAGTTTCTCGAACCCCGGAGGTTGCTTAACATATACCTCCTATTTTAGTGGACCATTCAAGAAAACACTTTTGACATCCATTTGTTGCAACTTGAAGTTATGCGAAGATGCATATGCAAGGAGGACACGGATGGACTCAAGGCGAGCCACCTGAGCATATGTATCATCAAAGTAAATGCCGTCACTTGAGTGTAGCCTTGAGACACCAATATTGCCTTGTTCCTTATGAAAATGCCATGCTCATCTTGCTTGTTCTTGATCCACTTAGTGCCAATAACATTGTCGCAATCTTTGGGCTTCTCAACTCGCTTCCAAACTTTATTGCTCTCAAAGTTATTGAGCTCATCATGCATAGCTTCAACCCAATCGGAGTCCTCAAGAGCTTCAAACACTTTCTTTGGTTCCACCATAGATATGTGAGCTTGATTCTCACTAAAATGTGCCAATTGCCTTCTTGTGGATCTTCGAGCTTGAACATCTTCCAACACTTTGTTGTCTTGAGCATCAATTTTCTTCAAAGCTCTTATTATCCTTCTAGCACGACGAGCTTTGATCTCCTCATTATTGCAAGGAGGAATCACTTGATCATTTGGGTCCCCGTCTTGACCAACTTGGCCTTGCTCATCATCGTCATCAACAACATATTCAACACTAGCTTCAACTTGAGGAGAGGAGGATGAGGATGGTTGATCTTGGCCTTGACCTTGACTAGCATGAATGATAGGGGTGGTTGTATCTTGCGTAGTAACTTGGTCAATGATAGGAGGGTCTTCAACATGTTCTTGGTTAGGTGCATCACTTGGCTCCTTGGATTGTTCTTCTATTGTAGAGGAGGGCTCCACTTGAGTAGAGCATAGTCCTTCTCGAGTAGCCATAAGGTGTCCCTCAATGGGGCGAAAAAATCCCACACCCATCCTTCCTATGGCTTCTTGAGGCATTTCAACATATACATTAGAATCATGAAATTGCGCCACTTGGGAGCCATTATTTTCCTTGAAAACCACACTACAGGATTCTATGACAATCCATGAGGCTTTGTCAAAGACTCTATAAGTGTGGGATTCGGCACCGTAACCAACAAATATACCCTCAATAGTTTTGGATTGAAATTTAGACAACCTAACACCCTTGATCAAATAGAAGCACTTACAACCGAATACACGGAAGTAGGAGACATTTGGTTTGTTGCCGGTGAGGATCTCATATGGAGTCTTGTCCAAGCCCTTGCGGATGTAGAGGCGGTTGGAGGAGTGGCATGCGGTGGAAATAGCCTTCGCCCATAGATATTAAGGAGAAGAATACTCCACCAACATTGTCCTTGCCATATCCAATAGAGTTATATTCTTCCGCTCGGCTACACCATTTTGTTGAGGGGTGTAGGTGGCGGAATATTGATGACGAATACCCTCATTACTGAGGAATTAATTCAATGTGTAGTTCTTGAACTTGGAGCCATTGTCACTCCTAATGGCCATGATTTGGACACTATGTTGACATTGCACTTGGTTGGTGAAGTCGATGATAGTTTGTTGGGTCTCACTCTTGCACTCTAAGAAATAGACCCATGTGTATCTTGAATAGTCATCGACAATCACCAAGCAATACTTCTTGTCTCCAAGACTTTCCTCGGGCACGACACCAAAGAGATCAACATGGAGGAGCTCCAAGATCCTCTTTGATGAGATAATAGTCTTGACCTTGTGGGCGGCATCATGCATCTTTCCTTCAACACAAGACCTACAAACGCGATATTTAGAAAAGGAAACCTTTTCTTTTAGTCCGAGGATAAGGCCACCTTTGTGAAGACTTTGCAAAGTTCTCATGTAGACATAGGATAAGAGGCGATGCCATAACCACCCCACATCTGCCTTTCTGAAAAGACACATTGATTGAAAGTTTGTAGACTTCGAAAAGTCCACCAAGAACAACTCATTTTCAACATGTCCCACGTATGCAACATCAAGAGTCTTGCTCCTCAAAAGGACCACAATATCAGGATCAAAGAAGACGGAGAAACCCATCTTCCCTAATGAACGAACTGAAAGTAAATTGTAACTAGGGGATTCAACAAGCATGACGTCCACAATAGTGATATCAGGAGGAATCACAACCTTGCCAAACCCCGATACCTTAGACTTGGACATGTCTCCATAAGTGACGGTTGCATTAATATCATTTGGGTGCAAATCCGTCACAAGTACTTTGCTTCCGGTCTGCATCCACTATCAATTATCCATTTAGACCCACCGGAAGCATAGTCCTGCAAGAGATTATTGACTAGAGTTAGGACCCGAGGAGGGTCCCTTGAAGTTAGCAACAAGGGTCTTGGGAACCCAAATGGTATAGTCAATGTAACCCTCAATAGGACCAACATATTTAGCTTGCACAACACCAAAATAATCAACATATAAGAAATGGTATGGATTGTTAGTTCCCGCAGAAATGCTACGAGTAGTGTTGTCCCTCATGACACCACTAATTGAAGAAACATTGTTAGCTTGTGCGGGAATGCTACGAGTAGTGTTGTCCCTAATGACAATACCACCCAAAGCACCATTGTTGGCCTTCTTCTTGCTCTTCTTCTTCTTGTTCTTCTTCTTGGCAACATAGCCAAGACCTTGCTTGCCCACTTGTTGCCTTGGAGCACTCACTTGTGGTCTATAGGCAACCAATTGTGGGCTAGGGGCAACCACTTGTGGTTTAGAGGCCACAACTTTTTCAACTTGAGGGCCCTTGCCCTTGAGCCTTGCTGGCTCATCCTTCAACCTAGCATTTTCCTCAATAATATTTGCATGATCACAAGAAGAAGTAGAGGTGCTAGGGTTGTTAAGTTGATTAAGTTGAGTTTGAAGTTGTTCATGTAACTCTTTGAGGGAAGAGTCTTGACTCTCCAAGGCCTTGTGAGCCTTGGTTAGATTTTCAAACTCCTCGGTTAGTTTATCATGACCAACACCAAACTCAACCTTATTCTTTTCAGCCTTTTTATATTTAGCAATTGCAAGGTCACGTTCCTTAGTTATATTAGAAACAATTTCATTATGTGACTCTTCAATAGATTCAAGTTCCTCCTCAAGAGAAACTCTACCATCATGCTCTTCCTCAAGAGTCATGGAGAGAGATGCTATGTCATCCGCATCCCTTCTTTCAATCTCACATTTCTTCTCAGGAGCATCATGGGCATCTCCCAATTGTCTCATGAGATGATCAAAGTACTTCTTGGTCTCCCCTTGCACGTTAGACATAAAACGTTCCAAAGAGACAATTTCATCTTCTACTCTAAGACTAGCATGATTTTCCAATACATTTGGGGTCTTAGAGTTTGGAGAAGGTGAAACCTCTGAGGCCTTAGCCATGAAGCACTTGGCATTGGGGGTGAGGATGATTCTCATTGAGGGATTCAAAGAGAGATGAAGATGATGGAGTTGAAGCAATAGCAAGAACGGCCACTTCACTTGTGGTTTCTTCTTCTTCATCACTTCCGGAATCATACTCCTCTTGAGTCACTAGCACAAACTTGGTGGGGGACTTCTTGTTGAATGGTTTCTTCTTGAAGTGAGGTTTCTTGTAAGCAATCTTGGACTTGTCCTTGCGAATGAGCTTGCCACCATGGAGTTCTCTATTTTCATAGGGACACTCCGCAATGAAATGGTGCTTATCTTGACAACTGAAGCAAGACCTCACTCGTTGATTCCCATCATTGCCATAGCGAGACTTGGTCTTCTCCTCAACATATGCCTTGGCCTTTGGGAGATTCTTCCAAAACTTTTGCACGGTAAGAGCAATGACATCTTTGAGCACGAGATTATATTCTTGATCCTTCAATGGAGCCAAGTCCTCATGTCACTCTTCTTCATACTCAACCTCCCTTGACACAACCTTGGCCTTCAAAGCAACCGATGCCCCTTTGTGCATTCCTATGGCTCTAGCACGGTTGTCAAGATAGAATTCTTGGTTTTCACTTGATAGGAGCACACCTCTTGCATTACTTGAGTTTAGGTCAAAGAATAAAAGTCATATCTTCCTTGAATGCTCTTCAAGTCCGCGGGCTCAAATGGCATGAGAGCAATCATGTACTTCCTCTTGATCCAAGCATCATCAATGTACTTGGCACCAACAATGTGGAATGCGGTGGCAAGAGTCTTGAGCCTTCGGTACATATCTTCATGGCTCTCCCCATCATGCATATAGAACCCTTCGGCCTCATTGATCAAGGCATCATACCTATTCCTTTGCATGCTTTCATTGCCCACAAACATGAAGACAAGGGCGTCCCATGTTTCCTTGGCGGTGGAATATTGTTGAAAATGAGGCATGTGGTTAGGACCCACGGCTTGTTGAAGAATAGACAAGGCGGTGTAGTTGAGTTGACAATCTACGACTTCTATTCTTGTCAAGTTTTTGGGGTCATGTGGCTTGTATCCATCCCGAGTGACCCTCCAAAGTTCTATACAAGAAGAGTTCAAATGAGTTTCCATATAATATTACCATTCACGAAAATAATGTGCATCAATTTTAGGTGGATCTCCCCTAGGAATTATATGATAATGTGGGACGGGAGGGTCGGGAGAATAGTGTCCTTCGATAGAGTGGTATTATCCTTTTCCCTCCTTACCCTCAATCGGTGGAGTCTTTAGCGGAAGCATCTTTAGATGGATCACCATTATCCCCTTTCTCGGCGCCCTCCGGATCTTTGTCCGGAGGTGATGAAGTGGCGGTATCCGATTCCTTGGCTTTCATGCATTGCAACATGAGTGTTCACAATTCATCGATTTTCTCTCCATGGATGAGGTCAATGAGTTTTTCAACTCATTGAGATCATCCATAGAGACATGCACCGCGGAACCGGCAACATCCGTATCATCGACCATCCTAAACTCTTAGGCGGTAAGCCCGATAAAAGAGCCGAGGCTCTGATACCAATTGAACGGATAGAGAGGGCACCTAGAGGGGGGGGTGAATAGGTGCTACAACCAATTTTAAATTTTCTTCAAGATTAGGCTTGACACAAAGGTAAATTCTCTAGATAATGCAACTACGGTGAATTTACCTATATGGCTAGAACAAGCACAAACACAATACAAGCACAAGTAAAGGAGGAAGGGAACGAGGTAACCGATATGAAGCACACGGAGACACGATGTATTTCCGAGTTCCTCCTTGTTAAAGGAGTACGTCTCATTGGAGGGGTGTGAGCTCGCCATGAAGGCCTACTCAACGCCACAAAGGCCTCACCCTATTCTCCGATGAACCCCGCCAAAAAGTCCTAGTCCACCTTCCACTATTGATCCCCTTTGAGGCGAGAATCAAATTCTTTACAAACAAGCTTGGGGCACACACCCACAACCAAATTGGGGGCTAACAACAATCACCAATCACCAACAAGTGTAGCAATGGAGTCTAGGTTCTCCACAAGGAAACCCTAGACTAGATCCCTCTACGGAATAAGGGGGAAATGAAGATCGGCTCGGTGAAGATGTAGATCGGGGTCTTCTCCTTCAATCCTCCAAGTATCAACAAATTTGGGCCGAGGGATTGGGAGAAATCTAGCTTTTGGAGGCTCAATAAATGCTTGTCTTCAATGCTAGTTCGAGCAACCCTTTGGAGAATAAGGGGATGGGGTATTTATAGCCCCCTCCCCAAAACTAGCCGTTTGACCCTTTTCGTGCCTGGCGGTGCTACCGCTGGTGCCAGCGATACTACCGCCCCCTGGCAACCAACGCGGTACTGCAACCTCCAAGTCACAGGACGCGGGCGGTACTACCGCGGAATTACCGCCGTACTTCCAGCGCGGTACCTCCGCGGAAGTACCACAGTACTTCGAGCGATGGTACTACCGTTAGTGCCCACCGGTTCTATCGCTGGCCACTTATTCGAAATAAATTGAAGTGGCTGGCGGTAGTACTAGGGCACTACCGCTCTAGTACCGTGATGGTTACTGTGAGCAAAATTCCTCTCGCGGTACTTTGACCGGTACTACTATACCAGTACCGCTGAAGTACCGTTGGATGCAGTAGCCAAAATCAAGTTGGCGGTACTTCTGGCAGTACTAGCAGCGGTACTACCGCTCGCTGGGCGGAGCGGTACTACCGCTGTAGCCACCGGTACTACCGCTGGACAGAGTCAATTTTGGTGGCAATGTCTTTCAACACTCTTCCCTTTTGCATCGAAAAGATATTTCCTAAAATAACTTAAACGCACGGTTAGATACTTAATAGTGTTGTTATCAACTCCAAATCATATGAGAGATCAAAATGCAAATGCACTTTCACATTGCCCTCGTCGTCAACATGCATGAGGGAAGTATCGATGGTCTTGCTGATCTCGCTGAGGGACCCTTGGTCCATGCGGGCGGTCCTCGGGGCATATTTCCCTTCTTCATGGGTAGGTTCCCCGTCGAGTGAGTCCTGGAGAGCTCCGCACGGCGCGCACTTGAAGCTTCTGTTGCGCGTCTGCGTATCTCGAGTTCCTTGCGGGCTTCTGCTAACTGGCGGCTTTTCAGCGACAACTGATAATGGTACGCTATCAGGTCTTTCTGGGAGGATCCGGGCTCTAGCGGGTGGCATGTTTGCACTGATGTTTTAGCTTTATCCCAGGCAGCTCGCGAGACCTTGATCTGTTGTCTGGCCGCGAGACTGGCCTCCGTTTTGGCGGGTTCTTCGACTGGATCTGCCATATAGACGTGGGCCATATATGGCTCCTAATTCTTTGGCGCAGGCCAGCAATCCTCGTCGAGTTTGGAGGGCTCTTCATTCTCGATATTGTGGAAGTCGAGCTTGTTGCGACGGATGGAGCTGTTGCTGGACTCCGAGTCGCGACCAGTGTCGCCGACCGGCTATTCTTCGGTCGTCGTGCTCGAGACGGATTTAGTATACGATCCATCGAGCGCTGTTTGGTCGGGGAAGCGCAGGATTCCCTCCTTGCTGGCAGAAGTGGAGATTGCCGAACGTCATGTTGACGCTCTCCTGGAGACCGCTGAATGTCGGGCGAGATTCCGGCGAGTGGGGCGTGTAGATGAACGACCCGAAGCAAATTGGCTCCGAAGGAGCCGAGGATCCCGGGCTCCAGTCGAAGCTCGGTGAAGATGAAGCCGGCGATGCCGTGGATCCAGCGCCTGTCATTCCCACAGACGGCGCCAATTGTCAACGAGTCATGTCGACAAATCCCTCGGATGATCCGGTAGGGTTTCGAGTGGTGGAACGTAATAGACGCTGGTGGTTACGACGGCTAACAGGCGGCACGATTCGCCCAGGTTCGGGGCCCTCGTAGAGGTAATACCCTTACTCCTAATTGTCTGATCTGTATTATGATGAGATTAGTTACAATGGCGGTGCACTAGTAGAGAAATTGGATCTTGAGCTATGGCTATGGTGATGAAAGTCTAGATTGGATGCCCCCCTCGGGTGGCTCTCCCAGCCTTTTTATAGGTGGCTAGGTCTCAAGCCGTACCCGAGGGGGTTACAAACCCTAGCCCTAGTCGGTGGAAGTTTCCCATCTTGTCCCGCAAGTCTTGCAGGTGGGCCGCTGCTGGGCCTTCTAGAGCTACATGGTGGTCTCTTGCGCTGGGCTTCAGTGCTGGGCCTTAGACCAGGTAGGCCCATCTGACAGGCCTAGAAGTCATCCCCATGTTAGGGGGGGGTTAAATATCAGAAACATATGTAACAGAAGGAAAGTCCAGGTCAAAAAACGAGTCGGAGAGGGGCTCTGCGGCGCCCACACCATAGGGTGGCGCAGTCAGGGGTGGGCCCGCGCCCCCAGGTGGTGTGATGTCCTCGGGCACCATCTCCTACCCTTCTTCGGCTCAGTATTTTTCATATTTTGAAAAAACCAATAATATATAACTTGGAAGGTTATCCGTGAACTTTTTATTAACAAAACTGTTACCTATTCGAAAACAGACTCTGCAGATTCTGGGATCTCCCCTCTAATGAACTTCTCCGGAGTCATTACTTGAATAACATCAACATCTTCATCATAAGAATCCCTAGAAATATAATGTTTGAGTCTTTGCCCATTTACCACTTGTGTAGTGTTATCTTTAAGGGAAGCAATTTTTTTGCACCCTAACGATACACCTCTTCAATAACATAAGGGCCTTCCCATCTCGAGAGTAATTTTCCTGCAAAAAATCTGAGACGAGACCTATACAATAGAACTTTCTCACTAACATGAAACTCTCTTTTAAGAATTTTTCTATCTTAGTATTGTTTATCTTTCTCTTTAAAGAGCCTAGAATTTTCATAAGCTTCACTTCTCCATTCATCTAGATGATTCAAATCAAGCATTCTTTTCTTACCAGCAAGTTTAAAATCTTTATTTAGTTCTTTCACTACCCAATAAGCCTTGTGTTTTAATTCTAAAGGCAAGTGAAAAGCTTTTCCATAAACCATTTTATAAGGAGACATACCCATAGGATTTTTATAAGCAGTTCTATAAGCCCATAAAGCATCATTTAACTTATCAGACCAATTCTTCCTAGATTTAATAACAGTCTTTTGCAAGATAGATTTAATTTCTCTATTTTATAATTCTACTTGCCCACTGGTTTGAGGATGATAAGATGAGGAAATTCTATGATTAACAACATATTTAGTAAGGGTTTTTCTAAAACCACCATGAATAAAATGAGAACCTCCATCAGTCATAAGATATCTAGGAACACCAAACCTAGGAAAAATAACATCTTTAAGCATTTTTAAAGAGGTCTCACCATCAACATTTTTTGTAGGTATAGCTTCTACCCACTTAGTAACATAATTAACAGCAACAAGAATATGAGTGTAACCATTCGAAGGAGCAAAAGAACCCATAAAGTCAAATCCCAACAATCAAAAGGTTCAATAACAAGATAATAACTCATAGCAATTTCATTACGTCTAGAAATATTACCAACTCTTACATTCATCACAAGATAAAATAAATTTACGTGCTTCTTTAAATAGAGTAGGCCAATAGAAACCTGATTGTAGAACCTTCTGCGCGGTTCTATCTCCAGCGTGATGTCCTCCATAAGCACTACCATGGCACTTTTTCAATATTTCACGTTGTTCATGATCTGGAACACATCTTCTCATAATACCATCTACTCCTTCTTTATATAAGTGTGGGTCATCCAAAAAATAATTCCTCAAATCATAGAAGAATTTTCTTCTTTGTTGAGCTATAAATGTTGGAGGAAATACTTGGAAACAATAATGTTAGCATAATCAACATACCATGACTATCTCTGGAGTTTATCTTTATTGAAGCCAACTGTTCATTTGGAAAACTATCATTAACAGGAATAGGGTCAAAAGCAATGTTTTCAAATCTAGACAAGTTATCAGTAACATGATTTTCAGCACCTTTTCTATCCACAATATGCAAATCAAACTCTTGTAAAAGTAGCACCCATCTAATAAGCCCAGGCTTAGCATCTTTCTTTTCCATAAGGTATCTAATAGCAGCATGATCAGTATGAATAGTAAATTTTGAATAAAAAATATAAGGTCTAAACTTATCACATGCAAAAACTACAGCTAAGAACTCTTTTTCAGTAGTAACATAATTCTTTTGAGCAGGAGCAAGAGTCTTACTAGCATAATGAATAACATTCAATTTCTTATCTACTCACTGTCCAAGAACAACACCTACAGCAAAATCACTAGAATCACACATAATTTCAAAAGTTAAATTCCAATCAGGTGGTTGAACAATAGGAGCATTAGTTAAATCCTTCTTTAAAGTTTCAAAAGCTTCCTTACAATCATCATAAAAAAACAAATGGTACATCTTTTTGAAGAAGATTAGTAAGAGGCTTTGATATTTTAGAGTAATCTTTAATAAACCTCCTATAAAAAACCATCATGACCAAGAACACTACGAATACCTTTAACATCCCTGGGACAGGGAATTTTCTCTATTGCTTCCACTTTAGCTCTGTCAACTTCAATACCTCTTTCAGAAATTTTATGTCCAAGAACAATTCATTTATTCACCATAAAGTGGCATTTCTCCCAGTTAAGAACAAGATTAGTTTCCTCACATCTCTGCAAAACTTTATCAAGGTTGTGCAAGCAATTATCAAAAGAGGTTCCATAGACGGAGAAATCATCCATGAATACTTCCACAATTTTTTCACAAAAACCATGAAAAATAGTAGACATGCATCTTTGAAACGTAGCAGGAGCATTACACAAACCAAAAGTCATACGTCTATAAGAATAAGTAACATAAGGACAAGTAAAGGTTGTTTTCTCTTGATCTTGCTTCCTAACAGCAATTTGAGAAAACCCAGAATAACCATCAAGGAAGCAAAAATGAGTTTGTTTAGACAACATCTCTAGCATTTGATCAATAAAAGGCAAAGGATAATGATCTTTCTTAGTAACCTTGTTAACTTTCCTAAAATCAATGCACATTCTATAACCAACCACTACTCTTTGAGGAATAAGCTCATTATTTTCATTAGGCACAACAGTCATTCCTCCCTTCTAAGGGACACAGTGAATAGGGCTCACCCATCTACTATCAGCAATAGGAAAAATAATACCAACATCAAGGAGTTTTAATACCTCATTTCTTACCACTTCCTTCATCTTAAGAATTAAACAACGTTGATGTTCCACTACTGGCTTTGCGTCAGGTTCAATATTAATAACATGCTAACATATAGAGGGATAAATCCCTTTCAAATCATCAAGAGTATATCCCATAGCTCCACGGTGTTTCCTCAATATTCCCAACAATCTTTCCTCTTCTTCACCTGTAAGTTTAGAACTAATAATAACATGATATATTTTCTTATCATCAATATAAGCATATTTAAGATCATCAGGAAAGGTTTTTAATCAAAAACAGGATGCTCCTTGGGTGATAATGTGGTACCCAAGTCCTCCACAGGTAAATTATGTTTCAGTATCACCGGTTGATGAAGAAGAATGTCGTCAATCTCATTTCTCTCTTCCATAAAGACTTCACTTTCAAGGTCCTCCATATATTGCTGCAAAGCATTGTTAGGAGAAAGAGCAATAGAGTCGAGTTGTTCAACTCTAAAATTCTCATTAGGCAATTCAGATTCATAAGGTGCTCTAGCAAATTTGGAGAAATTGAACTCATAATATTTTCCATCAAATTTAGTAAATATCTTCTCCCTCTTACAATCTATAATAGCACCACAAGTGTTCAAGAAAGGTCTACACAAAATAATAGGACAAGTTATACTAGCAGCCTTACCAAGTACTAGAAAATCAGCAGGATATTTAGTTTTACCACATAAAACTTCCACATCTCTAACAATACAAATCGGAAAGCCAGTTTCTCTATTAGCAAGCTGAATAACCACATCAATATCCTCAAGCTCACAAGAACCAATTTCATGCATAATTTCTTTACAAAGCTCATAAGGAATAGCACTAGAACTTGCACCAATGTCACAAAAACCATAATAGCAATGATCACAAATCTTAACAGAAAGCACAGGAACACTAGTTTTCTTAGGTCTATTTGGATGTGAGACAGTATTAGAAGCATCCTCATAAAATATAATATGTTCATCCTCTACGTTTCCACAAATAAGGTCTTTCACTATTGGTACAACAGGTTCAACAATTATTTGTTCATCAGGTTCAATAGATTTCTTTATGCTCTTATTAACCACACTAGCTACAATAGAGTGTTCTTTCACCTTAGCAGGGCAAGGCATTTTCTCAATATAGTGTTCACGAACAGCAGGATTAACAGCATGCACTTCTATATTTCTAGTAGGATTAATATCTTTATAAGGTGCATGGTACTTGTGATACTATTTTTTAGGAATATCAAGATAGGAGGCAAAGGCTTTAAGACAGTTTGCAAAGATTTGAGAATAAAGACCACAAACATCACTAACATTATAGAAATCATTGGTTCCCATAAAAGATTTAATGCATTTATAATAATAATTTATACCTGACTTTCTACCTTTGTCATTCTCCCATCATTTAGTGTTTTCTTGAATACGGTCAAGAAGATCCCATTTAGCTTCTTCCTCGATACGTGTGAATGATCCAGAACAAGAAGCAACCAATAAATCCTTATCATGAAGAGAAAACCTTGCATAAAAATTATTGATAACAAAATTACTCGAGAGCACATGAACAGGACATTTGAGCATTAATAACTTCATTCTCCCCCACGCTTGGGCAATACACTCTCCATAGTGAGGCTAGAAATTATATATTTGATTTTGTTCTTTATGAATCTCACTAGGAGGATAAAATTTAGAATAAAAGAGAGGAACAATTTACTCCCATACAATAGATTCAACATTCTTCGGTAATTTGAACCATTCAACGGCTCTTCCTTTCAGCGATAAAGAGAATAATTTCCTTTTAACTTGATCCATTGTAATACCTGCACACCTGAATAACTCGCATAATTCATGTATAAAGGGCAAATGATCACCGGGATGGACAGTTCTGTCTCCATAATAGCAGTTATCCATAACACGTCCAACAATTTTCGTAGGTATTTTCTAAGGATCTAATTCAGCAGATAACGGGTCACCTACTACCCTAGCAGTAATGGTAGAAGTACCCTAATACGTATCCAACATATCTATAATTTCTGATGCTCCATGATCATATTATGTCAATTGCTACTTGTTTTCTCCCTTATTTATAGCATTTTTATACGTTTTCCGGGACTAACCTATTAACAAGATGCCAAGTGTCAGTTCCCTGTTATCTGCTGTTTTTTGTTTCAGAAAAGTTGTTCTAGAAATATTCTTGAAATTGGACCCCACAAAGCCCGAAGTGCCTATTTTTCCCGGAAGCATCTAGAACACCGAAGAGGAGTCGAAGACGGGCAACAGGGGGGCCACACCATAGGGTGGCGCGGGTCCCCCTGGCCGCGCCACCTATGGGTGTGGGGCCCCTGGATCTCCACCGCCTTTACCCTTTCGCCTATTTAACCCCCTCGGATGGAAAACCCTAAACACCCGATCGAAAATCCACGAAAAATTCCGCATCTGCCGTCACCATCAACCCTAGATCAGAGGGGTTCTGAAGCTGTTTCCGCCACCCTGCCGGAGATGATATCATCACCGGAGGCCTCTCCATCACCATGCATGCCTCCGGGGTGATGCGTGAGTAGTTCATCCTTGTACTACGGGTTCGTAGCTGTAGCTAGAGGGTTGTATTCTCCTCATATGCCTCCATGATTAGATCTCGTGAGCTGCCTATCATGATCGAGATTGATCTTATGTAACTCTATGTGCTGTGTTTGCTGGGATCCGATGAATATTGAACTTATGCCAAGTTGATTATAGTCTTTATTTGCATATGCTATTTGTGATCTTGCATGCTTTCCGTTGCTAGTGGTTGCTCTAGCCAAGTAGTTGCTAGTGACTCCAAGAGGGAGTATTTATGCTCGATAGTGGGTTCATGCCTCCTCACCACCTTGCTCGAGTGACAGAAACGTGAAGGGGGATGTGATGTTTCCATTAGGGATAAATAGCGGTGAGAGTGCCCGCGTGCATAATCATTGCTTACATTACACACTTTGTTTAATGTAGTTATATGTTGCTTGCAACTTAATACCTAAGGGGGTTAGGATGATAACCTGAGGGTGGATTGTTAGTCATAGATGCAGATGGATGTCATTCTATGTATATTGTTGTAATGCCCGCACTAAATATCATAGTAGTCTTCATGTCATATATGTGCACTACGGTGCAACCTCTATTTGTCAATTGCCTAGTTGTAATTTGTTCACCCAGCATGCTATCTTTTATGGAGAGACACCACTAGTGAACCTATGAACCCCGGTCCATTTTCCACATTGTTAAACAAAGCGCAACTATTTCCTGCTTTCTTTACTTACTCCAAGCATACATCATTTTTCCATACTATACGTCTAATCTTTGCTTTTTAGCCAGACCGGTGAGATTGACAACCTCACCGTACTGTTGGGACAAAGTATTTTGGTTGTGTTGTGTGCAGGTTCCACGCTGTTGCTGACACCGGTGAAGCGCGAGCACCACCGTCAGTAGCATCAACCTTCCTGAGATCCTCTTCCTCCTACTGGATTGATAACCTTGGTTCTTAACTGAGGGAAATTATTGCCGCTTGCTCATCACACCCGCCTCTTAGGGTTTCCAATAACTTCATCAACTCTCCATCAACAATAATTTCTGGCGCCGTTGCCGGGGAGGAAGAAGTCTTATGGCAAGGGGAGTCTCTCACTCTCAACCTCTTTATTTTGTTTATTGTCTTGTTTTTATTTTTGTATTGTTTTTCTTCTCTATATCAAAAACACAAAAAAATTAGTTTACTTCATAGCTGTTATTTATTTGCTTGCTTATATTCTGCTAAAATGAGTTCCTCTGAGAATACTAAGTTGTGTGACTTCACTAGCACAAACAACAATGATTTTATTTGTACACCTATTTCTCCACCCGCTCCTACTGCTGCTTTCTATGGGATTAAACCTGCTTTATTAAATCTTGTTATGAAAGAGCAATTTTATGGTATAGTACTGATGATGTTGCTGCCCACCTTAATAATTTGGTTGAACTACGTGAGATGCAAAAATATAAAGATGTGGATGTAGATATTATTAAATTGAAATTATTTCCTTTCTCTTTGAGAGGAAGAGCTAAAGAATGGTTGCTATCTTTTCCTAGAAATAGTATTGATTCATGGACTAAGTGTAAAGATGCTTTCATTGGAAAATATTATCCTCCTGCTAAGATTATATCCCTGAGAAGTGACATAATGAATTTTAAACAATTTGATAATGAACATCTTGTTAAAGCTTGGGAAAGAATGAAAACTGTGGTGAAAAATTGTCCGACATGAACTGACTACTTGGATGATTATACAAACCTTTTATGCAGGACTGAATTTCTCCTCAAGGAACCTACTGGATTCAGCTGCTGGAGGTACCTTTATGTCCATCACTTTGGGAAATGCAACAAAGCTTCTTTATGATATGATGATAAATTATTCAGAGTGGCACACTGAGAGAGCTCCACAAGGTAAGAAGGTAAATTCTGTTGAGGAAACCTCCTCTTTGAGTGAAAGGCTTGATGCTATTATGTCTATGCTTGTTAATGGTAAAGCTCAAGTTGATCCTAATAATGTTGCTTTAGCCTCTTTGGTTTCTCAAGAAGAGCATGTTGATGTAAACTTTATTAAAAATAATAATTTTAACAACAATGCTTATAGAAATATTTTTGGTGGAAACAATTATAAGCCCTATCCTCCTAATAATGGTTATGATAATTCTTATGGAAACTCCTACAATAGCAATAAAAGATCTACCTTTGATCTTGAAAACATTCTTAGAGAATTTATTAGCACAGAAACTGCTTTTAATAAATCTGTTGAGGAAAAGCTTGGTAAAATAGATGTTCTTGCCTCTAAAGTAGATAGCCTTGCTATTGATTTTGTTTTTCTAAAACTAAAAGTTTTGCCACAAGATGTTAAACAAATTAAAACTTTGAATGCCATTCAAGTTTGAATTGATGATAATGTTAGGTTGATGGCTGAATTACGTGCCAGGTGGGAAAGAGAAGATGAATTGGCTAAAAAGAATAATATTGCTAGAGTTTGCACTATCACAACCACTAGTAAAACTGAAGCTCCTAGTGCTAGTAAACCTCCTACTATCAATGGTAAAGTATTTGGTGTTAATAAAGTCCCTACTCCTTTGGTGAAACGTGCTAAATTGCCTCAATCTGCTGAAATTGCTCTCGATAAAAGTGCTGAAATTTTTAGAGATGTGGGAGATAATGGTTCCATTACTTTTGATGATAATAATATTGATTTTGATGATTGCAATATCTCTGAAGTTATTATGTTTTTTCAAAAGCTTGCTAGAAGTCCCAATGCTAGTGCCATGAATATGGCCTTTACTAAACATATTACCAATGCTCTCATGAAAGTTAGGGAGGAAAAGTTGAAACTTGAGACATCTATCCCTAGAAAATTAGATGATCATTGGGAGCCTATCATTAAGATAAAAGTAAATAATTTTGATTGCAATGCTTTGTGTGATCTTGGTGCTAGTATCTCTGTTATGCATCAAAAGCTTTATAATATGCTTGATTTACCACCGTTGGAACACTGTTATTTGGATGTTCATCTTGCTGATAATGCTAAGAAGAAACCTCTTGGCAGAATTGATGATGTTCTTATTATGGTTAATAATAACCTCTCTCCTGTTGATTTTGTTGTTATGAACATTAAATTCAATGCTTCTTGTCCTATTGTTTTGGGAAGACCTTTTCTTAGAACTGTTGGTGCTATTATCGATATGAAAGAGGGGAGTATTAAATATCAATTCCCCCTCAAGAAAGGTTTGGAACACTTTGCTAGAAAGAATATGAAGCTACCTTTTGACTATATTATTAGAGAAAGATATGATTTTGATGCTTCTTCACTTGAAAATACTTGAGTTGCCCTTTTATGCCCAGCTGAAAAGCGTTAAACAAAAGCGATACCAGAAGACAACCCGTTTTATTTCGCTGTTTTCAACCCGTTTTCTTTCGTTTTCTTTGGTGTTATTTGCACCTTGGTGTTGTATATTTCCTTAGAAACCCCGGTGTATCTTTTATTTTAAGTTTTTGTTGAGCCAAGTAAAGCCTCTAGTGGAAAGTTGAGCCTATATTACGGATTTCTGCGCAGGAAACAGATTTCTGCTGTCCACTGTTAATTCCGTTAAAAATCACAGAAAATTCAAAATGACCTGAGTTTTTGTGTGCTTAATTCTGAGTTATATACGCAACTTTTCTTAGTTGATCACTTTTTGATTTGAGCAAAAGAAGATTTTTAAAAAATCGATCTTTACCTGTTGTTCTATTTTGACAGATTTCTGCCATTTATCACATTTGCATCTTAATCTCTTTCTTTTGGTGTTCTTTTGAGAAAAAGAGTTTTAAAAGAAGTTGTGACAGTAGCTAATGTATTTTTGATTGTTAGACTTTCGTTGCAACTGAACCATGTGAATTTATTATTTCAATTGCACTAGCGTTGCTAATGAAGATTGTGAGAAGTTTGGTGTGAAGGAAGTTTTCAAGGGTCAAGAGAAGAGGATGATATGATGTGATCAAGAAGAGTGAAAAGCCTAATCTTGGGGATTCCCCGGTGGTACATCCCAGAAAATTCCAAGAAGACTCAAGCGTCTAAGCTTGGGGATGCCCAAGGCGCCCCCTTCTTCATCAACAAATTATCAGGTCACTTCTAGTGAAACTATATTTTTATTCCGTCGCATCTAATGTGCTTTACTTGGAGCGTATTTTATTTTTGTTTTCAGTTTGTTTTTATTTTTTTATTTCAGTTTGTTTTTACTTTTTCAATAAGCTTGGTTGTACCCTAGCATTCTTTTATTGGAGAGTGACACGCTCCGCTTTTTCATGAGAATACTTTGTATTCTTAATCTCTGTCTAGCTGCTGCATTTATTTAGCTCCTGTTTTGCATGCATATCATATTAGAGTTGTTAGTTTTAGTAGTGTTATGTGAGTACTCTCATGTTTTCTTTTTGTATCATAAAGAGTATTTTTGTTAAAGCGTGTTTTGTATGGTCCTTGTTGAGAGAAAGAAAATTGTTGCTTGAAGTAGAATTTATAACATTGCTAGTAGAAGCTTGTATAGATTGTGGCTAGAACTTTTTCATGCCATACTAAATGTTATTTTAGTTTTAAAGCCTTGTGGTTATTGAGTAGCATGATTAGCCTAAAATAGCTGAGAGTGTTTAATATGTCTTGAAAGATTCATGAGTTGTTCTTGTCATAGTAAAGCATCAATATATGGTATAATCTTCCGAATGTTTTATTTGGTTGACTTGGCGCATGATCACACCATTTTTATGACTACAAACCAGTCACGAATAGCCTCCATGACGACTTAGTTTTTGAACTTTTGATAATGCTTATGTTTTAATTAATGATGCTTATGTTGCTATGCATGATTATGGCTCTTATGATTTCTTGATTTGTCGCTCCCAGTCTTTTGCTAGCCTCCACCTGTACTGAGTATGAGCTCTAATCGTGCATCCAAACTCCCTTAAACCAAAGTTTTTCTCATTGTGTCCACCATACCTACCTACATGTGGTATTTAACTGCCATTCCAAGTAAATTTCTGTGACGCCCCGAGATCGGGCACTATGCAGATTTCAGCATTTCCGCCAAAATCCACATAATAACCGATTCCAGGTTGCCACTTGTGATAATCATTACAACAGTTCACGAATAATCCACAACAACAACAGAGGAGGTATATACAAGACGACTCAAACGAGTCAAGGATACAACTGATACAATACAAAGATCCAAGTAACAGCGGAAGAAGCAACATAGTGTACGACTACGGACAAGATACAAATTGGACTAAGAGTCCTGAAGATAACCGATGGCGTCCAATCCCTGCCCAGGCCAAGCCGGAGGGATTCCCAAGCTAACATCATCAGACTTCAAACCTGTTGACTGCAATGTGGAATATGCAGCCACGAAAAGGGGATTCGTGGGTCAGTACGGTTAAGTACTGGCAAGTGGATAACCCATACTCACGAGATACCAGCGTAACCAATCATCACAAGATACAAATACTTTGGGTACAACGGAAAGGAAGGGATTATTGCAAAGAAGCGGCAGCGGGCTGCACTAACTAACTACAGAGACTCGCTACAACATCCGGCTAAAAGGAAGGGATAAGATAGCGCGACAAAACCAACTATAACTACTCACCAAACAATACCCATCCAGTGTTACCCCCTACTAAGGAAGCAACCCAAGGAAACTCACACTGTTGATTAAGGTGACATTCATTTTTATGGTGGAGGTAATCTATATTACTAGTCAAGTTATCATCGTTAAGTGTAAGTTGTCTGAGTACTTGTTAGCCAGCACTTTCACCAAGTCATCCATAACCGCGGACAACACGGCTTCTCGAGAAGATTTAACCCTGCAGGGATGCACCAATTTGGTCGTACACGTAAGAATGATCCGCCAGGCGGGGAGCAAACCCACCAAGCGAGGCACTCAACACAACCCAACTCTTCTTCGCATCAAGCCTAAAGAACCCTGTGCAATTGAGCGCACGGCTAATTAAGCCCCACGAAGAAAAGGGGACCCTCATAGCACTCTAAGAACGTGTCTCCCTAAATGCCGACTACAAAAGTTCCACCCTGGCGCCAAGGGTTCGCACCTGCATATGCATGCGGCAAATGGAAAACCCGAACTAAATGAGGCGATTTGGACGAGATGCGAATCGACTCAGAGTTGCGGGGGGCGCCCATACTCGCTTCCCACATGCGGTTAGTGCGCTCATCATGGATCAATGGACAAGACCCTTTTCCTAATCAGGGTCGACACTAGCAGGCCTCAAAACCACGCCGGGCCTCCTGCCGGTGCCTTATCATCAAATTATTATTACCCAAAACATTAACATGTTGTTGATTCAGTTGAAACCCAACTATCAAACTAAACAGGTGATAAGACGGACAACAAGACTTGAGCGCAAACAACACTAAGCATGCAACTACGACACAAGGGCCAACATGGTAAACAAACAACAGTTAATAGGAAGTGGAAGGAAGGCTATATCATGGCTGCAAGGTAAACATATGATAGGATCGAGATACAAGCATCAAATCATAAGGCTAGCATAAGAACAACGGAAAGAATCGGTAACAAGTGATGAAAGGCAGCCATTTGGCAGCAAGTGGGTATACTTGCCTGGAATCCAGCAAGTAGAGGTACATCCGAAGAACTTGTCGTTGCTCACATCATCTCAACGTCCTATCCGCGAAGAAGCAACGAACTAGAACAAACACCGGATGCAACAATTACTACTACGGCAAAAGATCCAGCATGATCCTATTTTATATGCATGACAATTAATTGGTGCATCAAAGTAAACCAGTTGACAGGGTAAACATATTTAAATGGGCCCATATGCAATTTGGATTGCATATGGAAAAGCCCATGAATTAATGTTGAATTAAATGATCTACAAATAACCATCATGTGAAAGTTGATTAGAATGATGCATGGATGATGAAAACAATAAGAAAACAACAATAGCTTCAATTTGAAAATGTTGTTTACCAAGTTTGGAAATTTTATTTATTAAGCTAAGAAATTTGGCTTCTTAAGTGAGTTACACAAACATTCATTGTTTTCACCCATTTTAATTGTTAAAAACAGATAACAAAATTCATATTTGGAAAGCACACCAAATTTTAGCTGGAATACATATTTCATTTGTTGAATTTGGATTTTAGATGAGCCAGTTATTAAATTGACAATTTTAAATGCATTAATTAAGAAATAGTTGTTTTCAGCAATTTAAATTGTTCAAAACAGAAAACAAAGTTGATATTTGCAAAGTTTAGAGAATTTTCATTGGAAAACATATTTTACTTTTCAAATTTGGAGTTAAAATGAATTAGTTATGATTTATGCAATTAAATCAATTTAAATTGAGCCGGAAGCCCAACATCTAATTTAGGAGGTTCGAGTTATTTATCTACCCATCAAGATTAAATGTTGTTTAACATGTATAACAAGATATCGATGAGCTACACAAGTTTAAATGGAACCGGGACTAGATATATAACATCCCAACACATCCCATATTTAATTGTTATGTGATTGTTAGTTACCCGTAACCCACAAAAGATGTGATGCAAACATGATGATATGACATTCGTAAAACAGATGACATTTTATAGAAAATAGGTCATATAGGTATAAGGGATAGGGTTTGGGTTCGCACGTCGGAAAGAGGGTCTTCGGATTCGAAGGTAGCATCTTCGGACGTAGAGGAAGTAGCTGTTCGTTCCCATGTAGCCGAGGAAGTAGTCGTACTCGTTTCGTAGTGGAAATAGTTGTGGTCGAAACGTAACATCATTGGCTTCGTGGTCGGTGGAGGACTTGACAATTCCGATAGTCGAGGTTCACGACACGCACAACGGCGGCCAACACAAGACGAATACGGAGAGCGGTGGGAGATCTTGTTGGTGGTCGGTCCTCGGGGTCGATGGCGATCTTGGCACGTAAGTGTACCTGTTGGTGGTGGCCTTGTCACCGAGGAGTTGGCATGGTTGTCGAGTCGGACTTGGCGTTACCACAAGCACGAGTATCTTGTTGCTGTGGTCTTCGGGTTCACGGCATTGAGGTATCGGCTTCACAGCAATGGAACACAGACACATACACAGTAGGCAAGCACATGTGCATACGGAGCCGCGCCATATCGGGTCAACGAGCATGAATGAAAGCACGACGATGAACTCTTGTGGCATTTGCTCGAGCACTTAGCGGGCGAAGACCAACGGCGCTAGGGCAGCTGTATCGAAGTGGAGGTCGGAGCTCGGAGCAGCGAGCATCGGAAGCCGAGGAGGACGGCGGTGAGGAGCATGACGGCGCCCCTGCCGTCTTGGTCGCGGAAAGAGGCCCAGGTTCGCCGGCCTCATCGGGTGGAGGATAGAGGAGGAGGCAGGCGGCGCTCCGTGGTGGCGCACCACTGGTCACCGCAGAGGGAGGCGTGTGGCTGGAGTTGTGTAGAGGGCGGCGGCCGGCCGTGGCAGTGAGCAGAGAGAGGAGGGCGACGGGGTCGGCGACGTCCGCCGCGGGGACTCGAGGCGGGGCTTGGCGGGGACGAGCTCCTGGCCGGCCCGGGGATGCTGCAAAGGCGGAGGTGGTCGGGGAGGAGAGGATGCCGGCGACGGGGGCGCGGCTTTCGGCCATGGAGAGGAGGCCACGGGAGTAGGCAGTGGTGGCGCACTCGAGGGAGACGTCTCGGCGCGGGAGGGGGGTGGCCGGAGCTCGGGGAAGGAGGACGGCGACGGGATCGAGCTGGGCTCCCCCCTGGCGGCGCTCGACGGGAAGGGGTTGGGGTCTAGGGCGGCGCTGCTCGGTGCGAGGGGGAGATGGGAGAGGGGAGCGGGCGCCTCCACGCTCGGGAGCGAGCGGAGGAAGCGAAGGAGAAGGGGGGTTTCTCCCGTGCGTGTGTTGCGTGCGTGTGGGGGAAGGGTGGAGGGACCTGATCGCGAAAAAAAGAAGGGAGGCGTGGTGGCGGCTGTAAAAAGGACCAGGGGAACCGGATGAGATTTCTAGGGTTTGGGTTGGCTGCCGGTTTGGCCTAGGTTCCCTAGTTGGGCCGAAAATTGGCCAGTTCGGCCAAGGCTTGGCTGCTGGGTTGCTCTCTCTCTCCCTCAAAACATTTTTTTCTTTCAGCTGGTTTTATTTTTATTCAGAGATTGTTTGTTCACTATTTAAAAATAGTTTTGAGGCCACAAACTCAACTTAAATTTTTGTGGAACTTAGAATTTTCAACCATTTAATTGTGAGTTGTAATGTGAATGCCATGATGGCTTGATGCATGATGCGAAAAAGAAAAGAGACAATTACTAGTTTGGGGAAAAAACCCCGGGTGTTACAATTTCTCATGTGTTACCTTTAAAACCTTCAAAATTACTCCTGCTTTATGTTCCTGTTTTTGCTCATGAGGACGTAAATAGAGAATCTTTATCTCACTTGTTGATTGGATTTCACACCCTGGACTAGTGGCTTCATCTCTTATCCAAATGATAGAATATCTGGCACCGGGGTGCCCAGCCCCAAATTAATGCAAACAAATTCTCTTCACTATTTTTGCCCCTGATTTATCAGTCAAAGCATAATTGTGTAAACAAAAGAGAAAGAAGGATGACCTTCTACACCAGTTGCGTCCTTCACCATGGGAGCTGCTCTTGTGAATCAAGTTGACTTGTGACGTACTATATTTTCTGTTTACCATTCGTTGATATTAGCATACATCTCCCAAAATATAGACACTCCTCCACGGTATGTGATTGTTGGCAGGCACCCGAGGATTCGGCTAGCCATGGTTTGTGCAAGATGGATGAGAGGAGTGTCAAACTTTTAATACCTCTGTTTAATCAAATAAAAGCTCTAGCACATGAGTGATCCCTGCTTCCCTCCGCGAAGGGCCTTTCTTTTACTTTTATGTTGAGTCTCCATCTTCTAACTTTATGCACAGTTGAGAGAGCATTTTTGCCATTCTGAGTTCTATGTGCATTTGTCCCATAAGCATCAATAATTACTTCATGATGTGATATTATTTTTTCTTAAATTATTTGTTCTAGTCTTCCTCATGAACTTTGAAGGTGTCCTGACATGTATGTTTTGCCCCACTCTTAAGGACTATCGAAATATCACTTTACCATGCTTTCTCTATACCTGAAACAAATGTTTACCTTTCGTTGCATTATTATTCATGATCGTTTATTTGAGTTACTCTTCGTGATGCAAAGTAATTGTTATGCTTTATTATTAAAGTTCTATTTATCATATTTGTGTTTGAAGTTCTATGATCTCAGCGTGCATATGATTTTACATTAGATTGATCAAGTTTATGTTAGTAGCATGTCACCTCAGAAATTATTGTGTTTTATCGTTTACCTACTCGAGGACGAGTAGGAACTAAGCTTGGGGATGCTTGATACCTCTCCAACGTATCTATAATTTTTGATGCTCCATGATCATATTATGTCAATTGCTACTTGTTTTCTCCCTTATTTATAGCATTTTTATACGTTTTCTGGGACTAACCTATTAACAAGATGCCAAGTGGCAGTTCCCTGTTTTCTGCTGTTTTTGGTTTCAGAAAAGTTGTTCTCGAAACATTCTCGGAATTAGACCCCACAAAGCCCGAAGTGCCTATTTTCCTCGGAAGCATCCAGAACACCAAAGAGGGGTCAAAGACGGGCAACAGGGGGGCCACACCATAGGGTGGCACGCGTCCCCCTGGCCGCGCCACCTATGGGTGTGGGTCCCCTGGAGCTCGACCGCCTTTTCCCTTTCGCCTATTTAATCCCCCCGGATGGAAAACCCTAAACACCTGATCAAAAATCCCCGCA
The DNA here is from genome assembly GCA_028641055.1 of Alopecurus myosuroides. Lineage (NCBI taxonomy): Eukaryota > Viridiplantae > Streptophyta > Magnoliopsida > Poales > Poaceae > Alopecurus > Alopecurus myosuroides. The sequence continues at coordinate 436,877,049 of CM054059.1, read as the reverse complement.
AAGTTCCGCAGCCGCCGTCACTGTCAACCCTATATCAGGGGGGTTCTGAAGCTGTTTTCGGCACCCTGTCGGAGAGTAGATCATCACCGGAGGCCTCTCCATCACCATGCATGCCTCCGGAGTAATGTGTGAGTAGTTCATCCTTGGACTACGAGTTTGTAGCTGTAGCTAGATGGTTGTCTTCTTTTCATATGCCTCCATGTTTAGATCTCGTGAGCTGCCTATCATGATCGAGATTGATCTTATGTAACTCTATGTGCTATGTTTGCTGGGATCCGATGAATATTGAACTTATGCCAAGTTTATTATAGTCTTTATTTGCATATGCTATTTGCGATCTTGCATGCTTTCCATTGCTAGTGGTTTCTCTTGCCAAGTAGTTGCTAGTGACTCCAAGAGAGAGTATTTATGCTCGATAGTGGGTTCATGCCTCCTCACCACGATGCTCGAGTGACAGAAACGTGAAGGGGGATGTGTTGTTGCCATTAGGGAAAAAACAACGGTGAGAGTGCCCGCGCGCATAATCATTACTTACATTACACACCTTGTTTAATGCAGTTATCTGTTGCTTGCAACTTAATACCTAAGGGGGTTCGGATGATAACCTGAGAGTGGATTATTAGTCATAGATGCAGATGGATGTCGGTCTATGTATATTGTTGTAATGCCCGCACAAAATATCATAGTAGTCTTCATGTCATATATGTGCACTACGGTGCAACCTCTCTTTGTCAATTGCCCAGCTGTAAGTTGTTCACCCAACATGCTATCTTTTATGGAGAGACACCACTAGTGAACCTATAAACCCCGGTCCATTTTCGACACTGTTAAACAAACCACAACTATTTTATGCTTTCTTTACTTACTGCAAGTATACATCATTTTTCCACACTATACGTCTAATCTTTGTTTTTTAGCAACACCGGTGAGATTGACAACCTCACCGTACTGTTGGGACAACGTATTTTGGTTGTGTTGTGTGCAGGTTCCACGTTGTTGCTGACACCGGTGAAGCGCCAGCACCACCGTTAGTGGCATCAACCTTCCTGAGATCCTCTTCCTCCTACTGGATTGATAACCTTGGTTCTTAACTGAGGGAAATTCTTGCCGCTTGCTCATCACACCCTCCTCTTGGGGTTTCCAACAACTTCATCAACTCTGCCATCAACATACCCCTAAACAGAGAACCAAAAATATTCTCCATAGTGAAATAAAGCCGCAGACAGAAATAAAAACAACACTCGCAGTAAAAGTTTCTCTTACCAATAGCGCTTCACTCCCTGGAACGGCGCCAGAAAATAGTCTTGATGACCCACAAGTATAGGGGGTGTATCGTAGTACTTTCGATAAATAAGAGTGTCGAACCCAACGAGGAGCAGAAGTTGTTGACAAGCAGTTTGGATAGAGAATTCACTGTAAACACTAGCAAACGGGTTTTTGGTGGTTTTCGATATAGCAGATAAATAAAGTGCGAGTAAATAAAATGCAGTAAATATAATTGCAGCGAGTGGCCCAATCCTTTTGAGAGCAAAGGACACGCGGGTTGTTCTACTTATGATTACCAAACATTCTCGAGGACACATGAGAATTTCGTCAAATGATTTCGTTTTATACGGCTGATTAATATTTATTGGTTCGTGAAGTGTTGTGGGTGAACCTATGCTAATGCACCGCTCAACTAGGACTAATACATACTTGTGATTATACCCCTCGTAAGCATCCGCAAATACAAGAAAGTAGTTAAGAAAAATCTAACCACAGCCTTAAAACTCCGGGTTCCTACACTCCCTCGTGCATTGGTTTCCTAACGGGGGTTTAGGTTTTTGCCACTCCGGCAACCCCATAATTTGTAGCCAAATACAGAATGCATCCTCCTAGGCCCATAAAGGTGAAGTGTCATGTAGTCGACGTTCACATGACACCACTAGAAGAATAGCACCACAACTTAAATACCAAACTACTATATATTACTTCAACATAATTCAACTACTAACATCATGACTTCTCCCATGTACTCAAAAACTAAATGAACAACTCACAAGACATCATATGGATCATAATCAGAGGTGATATAATGGATAATAACAATCTGGTCACAAAGTGTAAATACCGACAAATCACACAAGCATCAAGTACTAACAAGTAATCCACACCGGGAGAGAGATCTAGTGAAGAGCAACGATAAAGACCCCTAATTGTTACAACGGGATGAAGGTGGATGATGAGGGTGATGGTGATGGTGGTGATGATGATGACGATGATGATCTTGATGATGCCCGGAGCGATGACGGTGACGATGACGATGATTCCCCCTCTCAGGGGAGGAATTTCCCCGACAGACTTGTCCCTGCCGGAGAGCTTTTCTCTCTCTGTTCTTTTCCGCCCCGAGGCGGCGGCGGAATATATCTTTGATGATGTTCTGGGGTTTAGGGTTCCCTCGGGGTCAAGTACGCGAAAGGGGCGCCCAGAAGTGGACCAAGGGGCCAGACCACCCCCATGCGCGGCTAAGGGGGGAGGGCGCCGCCTGGTGGTGTGGGCCCGTGGTGGCCCCCCCTCCGGGTGCCCCTCTGGCTGGATTCCTCCTCGGGACTTCTAAGACTCCTCAGGTATTCCCCATCTTCTCCTGATCTTCTGAAATAGGGTATCTCGACGGTGCTTTTTCCATCAGATTTCTGCTCCCGGTGTTTATTCTCCAAAAATTATGAAACATGCAAAATAAGATAAAATAACATAAGTAATGCATCATAACATGAAATATATCGATGAATACCAGAAAATAACAATATAAAATAGTGATGCAAAATGGACGTATCAGGGAGTAGCGAGTGGAGGAGAGGGCCGCACATCGTTTGCTCGAGGTGTCCTCGAGCCTCTTCCTTTCTTCTAGGTTCTTCTGGATTTGGGCCAACTCCTTCTGTTGCTCCTACAAGATGCGACGGTAGGCCATCTGGTCCTCGTGCGGGGTGTTCTTCGGCAAGGCGGCCCCTGTCAATAGGCTCCACCATAGGTGATGTTTATAGCTGATGTTTTTAGGTGTTGTTTATAGCCTTCATATGTTGTTTTTAGGTGTTGTTTAGAGCTGATATATGCTGTTTTTAGGTGTTGTTTAGAGTTGTTGTTAGGTGTTGTGCTGGCTGTGGCGGGTACCCATCGGGTACCCCGAAACCTGACGGGGGGTGGGTCTGGAAAAAAAAACTGCACCCAATGGCGGATTCGGGGCGGGTTGAGGGGCGGGGACAAGGGTCGGGAGCGGGTATGGGGGGGCAAACCCGGCCCCGAATCTGGCGGGTGCCATCTGGATCCGACACTGCTTCAGCGGCGCATCGATCTGGCGGCTGGAGGCGACTCGCCATCAGAAAATCGAGCCGTCTACGGCAACGCCGTCGACACAGGTCTTCGGTAGGTCAGCGCCAACTAGCGAGTTCCCGGACTCGGGTAAATCCCTTTCATTCCCGTGTGTTTTTACTTGGATGAATTGTTTCCGTCAAAAAAATTGTTTCCACATCTCTCAAAGAATTTCGAATTTCACCGGAGGAGATGCATAGGCCAGATCCTTTTTACTCAGAAAATTTACATCATCTTGTATACTGATTATTTTAGAAGTAATTTTGCTATAGCTTGTTCATTCGCGGGAATACGGTAAGCTTCTCAGACCAACGATAAGACGATAGAAACTGACCCATCCTGTATGAATCTGGCTGGAAATTTCCATGTCTTCAAGGTCAACTGTGCCGCGTCCATGCCAGAGTGGTTACGCATCCATGAGGCCTGAATGGTCTATTCTGAAATTGGATCGAAACTTATTCAGATTAGCATAGTCATGTTAGCTTTTGTTGTTTCCTTAGTAGGATATAGTTGTCCATTAATCATCGCGGAGTATTAAGAAGTTCGTGTACACCAACTATCATTTTAGAAAATTACATTGGACTAAATCATAGCTCTCTGCCGTGGCTAGCCTTACTAGTATATATATGCACGTCATTATCGGTTCCCCCTTATTATACAGTTAACCAGTGGGATACAAATTGTATCTCTCAACTGGTACTTGTTTATGTATCTTAGCTGTCTTCAAGGTCACCGGGTACATTCCCTTTAGAGTCTGTGTACACCTGCAGCGTAGCTAGCCTTCTCTCCCCCCTCTGAGAGCTTCCGCAATGCCGGATCCAATTACCGTTGGTGCTGTAAGATGTGGTGTATCTGCAGTAGGTTGGCTCGTTTCACCCATAATTTCTAGGCTCCTCGACAAAGGTTTCACCCTGCTAGACCTCAAGGCAACGAAGCATCTGAAGGTACTTGATAGAAAAGTTCTACAACTGCAGCGGGCGATGGGAGTAATCGGCGAGAGCACTTACAGGGTTCGCTTGGAGCCACTGTTAAACAAGCTTAAATCTGCTTTCTATGAAGCCGAAGACATCTTGGATAGCATCGAGTATCAGTGTCTCAAGAAGAAGATCCAAGACCCCAAGTTAGATGACAGCATGTCTCCATGTAAGATGGATTTGTTGAGGAAGAAGCTTCAGTCTATCATGCCAAGCTCCCCACTAAAAGATGAGGTATCTGTATCTCCCTGCCCTCATACTTGGATGTGTAGTTCTTTGCCGCAGGTCTTCCCATAATTTTTGTGCCGCATACGTATATGTTAACGAGAAAAACTAGGAACTCTAGATGCCAGTTAATTAGAATGAATTCTCGATTATTTTCCATAATTATCTAACAAAATAATTAGATCTTGAAATAAATTAGAAGATACATATATCCTATATGAGACTTGGGCTGTGCTTCCGTACACCCCCCTCCTTAAACTTAGAAGGGTAATTTTGTCTTCTATCATTAATTAATCCCTAATTAAGTTTTAATTAGATTGGACCAGCGAGATCCAAACCCAAGCCCATAACCCACGTATTCCTATACGATCTAACCGTGCCTCCGCCCACTTCCCAATAACGCGCAGCGAGGCGAAGGAGAAAGCGGCCACTTCGGAGTCCCTGGATCCGGTTGTGTCGCGAGGTAATGCGCAGCAGCAGGCATGATAATGCATCGTTGTCCATGTCGTCCATGCCGGTGCTCCTGGGTTCGGCTTCCCTGACCGGAGATGCGCCGAAAGCAAACACGTCGGAGATGCCAGCGAGAGAGGACGCGGCGACCGTGGTGCAGCAGCAGGGGGAGGTGCAGCGGTAGCACAAGGTCCAGCAGCAGCAGCTGTACGCGCCCGCACGAAGTCCAGCGGCAGCAGCTCTGCGCGTCCGCACGTGGTCCATCTGCAGCAGCTGAGCGCGTCCGCGTCCTTCTTTGAGCGGCTCATGGAGCACAGGAGGACCTTCGCAGCTAGTTCCTCACTTCCTCGACGCCATGGAGTGGTGGGTGCAGGAGCGAGTGGTGCGCAACCAGCGGCGTCGCCCGCGTGCAAGCCATCAGCGTCTTCCTTGAGAAGCTATCCGACGACACCATCATCCTGCAGCCATCGGCGCTGCCCGCATCAACCGACGACCCGACAAGCCATGATTCCGCTGCTGGCATCCGGAGGGAGCTCGTCCCATACAATACGGCGGCAACGCGTCAATGCCGCTGATGAGTTCGTCAATGCCATGGCCGAAACACGAGAAGGGTGTTAGAGTGTGTCCTCCATGTATTCCCTGTATGCCCATGGATTGAGTACCTATACCGTACATGTAACTGGGCCACACGTGCTTTCTACAGGGCAGATATGTCTTAATTAATCAATAATTATGAACTAATATTTCACTAATTATCATCTTGCCCTTAATTATGAAAGGGTACGGAATAATCCTAGCCGTTCTTGTATTGAGTTTGGGGGGAGGGGGGTGTACCGAAGCAGAAAGCTATGAGACTTTTGCCCTACACCAGTTAACCAATGAATAAACGTTGACCAAGGGGGACGGATCCCTCTCTTGTCTGCCCGTTGTTAGAATATGAGACCTCCAACAGCGGATTTTACGCGCTGTATAACACCCTATTTAATTCGGTCCTTACTAGGACTCGAACCCGGCTTGGCTGGGCACACACTAGCTGCCTCTGTCAGTGAGCTAGCACTCAGTTCTCCACTCTCAAGAGTATATATAGTAGAATATTTTTTAGAGTAGCTTAGACAAGTATCCTGGAATGATCCAAATTTTTTTTTCACTCTCCCACTTGCGCGTTCTTCCGCAAACTCCTCTCCCTTGGGCAGCCCCTATATGATAGTACACTATTTGGTCCTATCCTGACAGGACAGCTATGTCTCCCAATCAAATGTTCCACCCGTGATTGGACCAGGATTACAAAGGGTTTCATAGAATTATTTAAGACTAGTCACAGTGGGGGGTATCATAGATAGTATCATGAGTGCATGTTGGCAAAAATCTGACGTGGCAGTGCAATTAATGATGAGAGATGATGAGACTTATGCCAATGCAAGTCTCTTAGCACGGTTTTATAGGTATTTTACTTACATGTCACTATATTTAATGAAGAGAGATAGTGAGGTTATATCTTAGCTAACATACAACTTTGGCACGTGTCCAGAGACAAAAAAAGAGGTGCTAGACCAATCACATACACGCATGAGCTCCAAATCATTAAATTTAGAGACAACAAATAAGATACAATGCATTGTACAAGTTGTTTCTTAAGTTTTTATTACGCATATGATGTCGTGCTAAGAGACGGTGCATTGGCACATGCCTGATGGTATCATAGGTAGATACCGTAATATAACGCAACTCAACACAAGATTAGTCTACAATGAAATAAATACAATACAATATGATACTACAAATATGTTACTACCCACTGTAAGAGTAGTAACATAGACTAATATCATATGCGTGATACTAGTTTATGATACTCCTCATTGTGACTAGTCTAAGTAGCGGAAAAGGTTGGACCCATCCGCAATGCTGGTGGGCGGCTGAAACGAATCTACGCCTCCCACAATCACCACATGTCGCACCCACAGCGTAGGAGATCAACAAGGTATATTGACAATATGGCGCCTAGGGATGCCGAGAAGCAAGGGGACACGGCGCGCTCCTGATCTCGACACCCTCCATTTCGCAGCCACGTCGTCCTTCCACAGGCGTAGATTCTCTTCACGCAGTGCTTTGCCTTTCTCTAGATATTAACAAGGAAAGGGAGAAAAATTCTGTTCCTTGGCATTGGGATATGGAGCAAAGTCTATATTCATAATTTATAAGTATAATCTTCAAACAGAGTTCTTGGTAGCCTCTACTTACCTGCTATTTGGTTTTGCAGGAGAGTGGTATGTCAAAAGTGGAGTTGAAGAAGACTCTAAAGAAGATAGAGAGTGCTATAAGTGATGCATGTGATGTTTTGGAACAACTTAACTTGCCAAGTGTAAGTAATGATAATGGGAGACGAGCTGTCGCTGCCGGTTTACGTACTGCAGGAACTACTGCAGGCCCTCCGCTACGAGTAATTGGCCGAGATCAGGATCGTGACAACATCATAGCAATGCTTCATGAGAAGGAAGACCATTGTCAAGTAAACACCTTCAGTCGTACATGCTATTCTGTAATTGGCATTCATGGTATCGCTGGATCTGGGAAATCAACACTTGCACAGTGTGTTTATGATCATGAGAAAAACTACAAGCAAGAGAAAAGGGAAGATCATTTCGATATTGTCATGTGGGTTCATGTTTCCCAGAAAGTCGCTTTGGATTCCATTTTCAGTCAGATGTTTGAGGGGGCTACAAAGAAAGTACCCCCGAAGTTCAGCAGCCTTAACGTCCTAAAAGAAAGTCTGGAGGAGGAATTGCGTGGAAAACGGATTTTGTTGGTTCTGGATGATGTCTGGTACAACATTAGCAACTCGGAAGACCGAGAGGAACTACAAATGTTAATTTCTCCGCTGCATGTTGGGAAGGCAGGAAGTAGAATCTTGGTGACTAGTCGAACTGAAGCTGCATTAGTAGCTCTTGGTGCTGTAAAAGAGAGATGTATTCCAATATCAGACCTGGACGATGAAGTGTTCTTTGAAATATTCATGCATTATGCACTTCGAGATGCAAGGATAGGTGACCATGATCGAAGAATACTTGAAATGATTGGAGAGGACATTGCAAAAAAACTGAAGAGATCACCTCTAGCAGCCAGAACAGTGGGTTCACGTCTTCATGAGAGACAGACTGTTGAGTTCTGGAGGAGTGAGAAAGATCGGGATCTTATGAACAATACGATGGGAGCTCTGTGGTGGAGCTACCAGTATCTTGATGAGCAGGTCAGGCGATGCTTCGCTTACTGCAGTATTTTCCCAAGAGGACATCATTTGAAACGGGATGAATTAGTAAAGTTGTGGGTCGCAGAAGGGTTTATAAAGACTAGTAAGCCTGAAGAGGAAATGGAAGATGTTGCTAAGAACTATTTTTATGAATTATTATCGGCCTCATTTCTCCAACTAGGAGGGAAAGAGCGGTCACTTGCGCCATATAATTATGGATGTGATGTTGATTACTTTACAATTCATGATCTTTTGTGTGATTTAGCAGAGGAGGTTGCCGGAAGAGATTGCTTTAAGATTGAGAAAGGCTGCACAGAAGGTCCTGAAGCTGATCTTCAAGATGTTCGATATCTTTATGTTGGGGCTTATAGTAGAGATATGCTTACCGAGAAGATATCTGAATTAAAAAATTTACGGACTCTCATCATCGGTGAAAATATACAGGTTAAATCACCCAAGGACAAAGTCTTTGCAACTAGTATGTTCACTATGTTGATGGGGCTGCAAAAATTGCGGGTACTGAATTTAAATTTCAGTGGAATTGGTCTTACTACATTCTCATTCCCAGATTCTATTGGTCAGATGAAGCATTTGCGTTATTTTGCTTTTAGTGTCCGTTCAGTTACCAAGCTAACTTTACCGGGCGCTTTTACCAAGCTTTACCATATGCAGATGGTAGATTTTGGGAATTGCATTGATTTGACGTTTTCTGGTGGCGATATGATGAACCTTATCAACTTGCGCCGTGTATTCTGCAACTCACCTCTGGATTTTCCGAGCATTGGCAGGCTGACATGGCTCCAAATATTACCTATATTCACGATAAGGAAGAAAAAGGGGTATGAGCCGCGTCAGCTGAAACACCTAAATAAGCTACAAGACAAGCTGCAGATCCGATGTCTTGAGAATGTTGAGAGCAAGGAGGCGGCTCTTGAAGTCAATCTTGCTGGCAAGGAAAAACTCACAGAACTTGTACTTGTATGGGATAAGCCGAGCAGCAGTCCAGAAGTTGAAGCAGAGGTGCTCGAGGGTCTGTGCCCGTCCAAGTATCTTGGAAGACTAGAAATAAGGAAGTACCAAGGTATGACGTTACCAAACTGGATGAAGGATGGGCATAATGGCAGTTTAAGCAACCTACAAGAACTTACTCTCATCGAATGGAGGCAAGAGAGACTTGCTCCTGACCTTGGGGCTTTCACTCGTCTTCATTTTTTAAGTCTTTATAGATGCAGCTGGGATGCCTTGCCAGGCATGGAGCAGCTTACATCTCTCAAGACACTGCATATTAAGTATTGCATGAATCTGCTGTCGATTGGAACACTGCCTAAGGCTCTTGAGGAGTTTACAGTTTGGGCCTGCAATCCCGAGTTCGAGCAATTGTGTAACGACCACTGGTCCAAATCACGAACTTATTGAGCACATCCCGAAAGGTACATATTTAAATTCCTTCGATGCGATCGTGTTCGGTGAATGATAAAAGCCATTCAGATTGCTGATTTGTTTCTGATTCGTTTGTCAAGGACATGAGATCAAGTCCTTCCAAAATTTAAGATGCAAGGCTCAAACCTAACATATGCCTCTCCGTTGCATTTTAAACCACGGACAAACGCAAAATGCCATGTAACAATGTGGAATGATGACCACTGGATTTATTTGCTTCTGTGATTTGTAACACTTCCTCTATTCACTTTTATAAGGCATGATACACATTTTAGTTTAGTATACATTTCATATCAAAATGAGTGAGTGTATATAGACATATTTAGCGCGTGTAGATTCACCGATTTTAATATCAATGTAAATTAAACAAAATGTGTACCGTGCCTTATAAAATTGAACGGAGGATTGTCGGATGATGAACACCAGATTTTTTTTATTCCTATCATTTGTAATAACATGGAATGATTAACATTGAACCAGTTTGTTTCCTATCATTTGTAACATTGTAGAATGGTGAAGGACAAATTATGTGTTGCTACAAATTGGGGGTCATTTTATACGGTTCTGGTGCCACGCTTTGACCATCAGTGTGCGCTTATGTTGGGTTGCTGGCCACACGCCCGGGACACTGTACGTAGGCGTCTCCTCCCGGTGCGAGTGACATCAGTTGTGCACTACAGGAATGCGTTAATACGTGGACGGCCAAAAGCCGTCAGCATAGACTACACCGATGGTTGCCGTCGGCGTAACAGGGTGTCGGCATAGGCCGAATTATCGTTGGCGTACTAAAAACCGTCGGCCTAACTCTCCCTATTCAAAATAATTAAAAAAATTCAAAAAAATTCAAAGATGTTGGCATAATATTTTCAAAATAATCTTTTTAAAAAATAAAAAAAAGCGAAATTTTATTCCAATTTTTTTTGAACTTTTTTAAACCCTATTCCGGAATTTTGCACTTAGCCAAATACTTAATATCTAATTACACAATTAATCTGGTCAACATAGTTAACTTAGTCAAACTTCCCGTTCGATCATCCATCCTGAAATTCCTCCAGCCCAAGCACGCTTAACTTTTGAGTTTTTTTCCAAATTAGATTCCAAATTAAATGTTAGAACTTACTGATATTATTATCATATCAATCATATTAACCCGTGGGGTATGATGTTAAACTTTTCTATTGTTTATATTTTTAAAAAATTGAATAAATAACAATGATTATATAATGATTTTTTTTGAATAATAACAATACAATGTTAGAAATTACTCTATTTTTTGAATAAATTATTTTATATAGAATAATTCATATCTTTAGATCCGTAAATCGAAATTTAACAAATAAAATGTCTAAATCGATTAAAAAAATAGAGAAATTAGTACACACTCTGAAAACTTTTCTACTCCGCGCTTGCAGCGTTGGAACGCAATTAGTACAGTTTAATTTACTTGCGTATCCAGTTAACACCGCGCTGTCTTCAGCAATCTCTCTCCTGGCTTTCAGCCTTTCACGAGCCAGCTAGAGACCTGAACTATCATGGCCATATACAACACTTAGTTTAGGTACGATTAACGCTTGACCTCGTTAGCAACTGAGTTCCAGATGGCTAAATTCTGCCTCGGCTTGAAGCAAATATACGCTCAGTCTCTTTTGTTTACGCTGATGCTTACAATTAATTAATGTTAATTAGTTGTTAATCATATTAGACTTCGCCGGTCTTGCGACGTCCATACACAATGACCATACAACCATATGTATACTAACTAGAAAACTGCCCGAGAACCGTCCAATGTAAAAAAAGCGATAACCATGTAACTCTACTATAGGCAAGCCTCACACATATAAGAATATTTTCATGCCGTAGGAAAACGATGCCAACACAAGGCCCAATTAGTCGATAATGACTATTTAATAGTTTATCAATGACCATCATACCCTTAATTACGAAGGGGTATGGAGCGATCTCAACCGTTAATGTATTTTAGTTTTGTTAGGGGGAGACACCGAAGCAGAAGCCCTTTTGCAGAGCCGAAGTTCATGTACTTCTATCCTTTTCTTTTTAGACGACGCAACTTGAAGTAGCTTGCTGATTTGAGTTGCTCAAAGTCGAGAACAAAAGTGCATAATTGGCGTGCACGTGTATTCGATCGCACGCCAAGTTGGGCATTGCCGAGTCAAAGAACATTTCTATCCGGGATTGTTGCAAAAAAGAAAACAAAAAAAAAACATTTTCTACCCATGAAGCCGACGTTGCTCCTTCAAAAATGATCTCACCAGTGAAAGTGCCTACTGGGTCTACTCACATAAGCGAGTTCACCCGCTCCCGTCCGGCTTTCACCTGCCGCACCGGGGCACCCCCATCTGCCGCCGTCACCATCCCACACCTCACTCGCCGCTGGCAGAGGAAGCTGGCGAACGAAGCCTGTGCAGCGGACGACGCAACGGTCTCCGCCCATAGCAGTGTAGGACGCCATGCGATCTATGGCGGTGGCCCTTCTTCAACCATGGCGGCTAGACCTTGAGGCAAACTAGTTGTCCTCTCGCTACGCCCGACTTGGGAACTCTAGAGCGTGGGGCGCGGGGGTACTCCTCACTACGGGATAAGCTAAAAACGTCGACGGCCATTTTATACGCCAACGGCCAAATATCGGGGCCGTCGGCGTATCCCCGACATGGTAACCCATAATGAAAAAAAAATTGGGCTACGCCGACGGCAACCCCGTCGGCGTATCTTAGTTTTTTTTTTACTTACTTACCATTTTGAGCATAGCTTTTGCATTCGAACTCGAATTTCGACGTTCTTTAGCTCGTTTCGAAAAGGAGAAACAGATATCCATCATCATACATATTGCTCAAGCTACATTCTTCAAAAAATTCCATGAGTAAGAACGGAACAAACAAGAAAGGGTTAACGGTTACCGGGTGTAGACCTATAAACTGGGTTTTTCTCCAACAGAGCTAAAGGTTGAATATCGAGAAACTCTTATTGTATCTATGATGAAATAGGTAGTTTTGTACCTAAAAATAATTTTTGCTAAAAATCATGAGCAAACTATGAGGTACCTGTAGTTCAAATTTGACCAGATTCCAACTGAATCGGCAGAAACTTGTGTTTTTCAAAAAAGGTGGATGGAAACCTTTTAATAGAAAAAAATTGGTTATTTGAGCATATAACATGGTCTAGTATTTTAAGAAAAATGTATCTTCCAAATTTATAACATATTTGTGGTAGTTCCTTTACAAAAAAAAAACCAATTTGGACACTCGGAAAATAGAAAATATTTTTTTATTCAATGAAAAGGAAAACTTCCTCCGTCAATATTGTCCGAGTTTTCAAGATGCATGTTTATGTGGAATATGGCACATTGAAACAAACTATGTCATGGATTTGGCCATAACACTCGTCATTTGGCCCGAAACCATAAAATGTTCGGAGGAGATAGCTTATTTTTGTGAACACATTTTCAACACAACTGTCGTATTCCAAGTTTATTACTTTTTCTGGATACTAGGACATATGTAACGACACCACGTGGAAGGTTTTGCATCATTTTGGGTTGTTTTGATTTTTTTGGAATTTTCTAAGCCAGTTTGAGGAAAAAGTCAAGATGACAGGCATGCCCGTTCGTAGCTAGGGGTTGAATGTTGAGAAACTTTTGGTGTATCTATGATGAAATAGGTAGTTGTGTACCTAAAAATGATTTTTGCCAAAAATCATGAGCAAACTATGAGGTACCTGTAGTTCAAATTTGATCAGTTTCCAAACTGAATTGGCAGAAACTTATGTTTTTCAAAATAGGTGGATGGAAACCTTTTCATAGGAAACAAATTGGTTATTTATGCATATAAAATGGTCTAGTATTTTCAAAAAAATGCATCTCCCAAGTTGTGCAACATATTTGTGGTAGGTCTTATAAGAAAACCCATTTTTAACACTCGGAAAATGGATTTTTTTTAATTTAATGAAAAGGAAAATTTGCTCCATCAACATTATCCGTGCTTCTAAGATGCATGTTTATGTGGAATATGGGCACATTTAAAAAAACTATGCCATGGATTTGGCCATAACACCCGTCATTTGGCCCGAAACCCTAGAATGTTCGGAGGAGATAACTTATTTTTGTGAACACATTTTCAACACAACTGCCGTATTCCAAGTTTACTATTTTTGGTGGATACTAGGACATATATAATGACACCACGGGAAGGTTTTGCATCATTTTGGGTTGTTTTGAATTTTCTGGAATTTTCGAAGCCGGTTTCAGGAAAAAGTCAAGACGACGGGCATGACCGTTCGTAGCTAGGGATTGAATATTGGGAAACTCTTGGTGTATCTATGATGAAATAGGTAGTTGCGTACCTAAGAATTACTTTTGCCAAAAATCATGAGCAAATTATGAGATACCTGTAGTTCAAATTTAATCAGTTTTCAGCTGAATCGGCAGAAATTTGTGTTTTTTAAAAGAGGTGGATGGAAACTTTTTCATAGGATTTTTTTTTGGTTATGTGCATATAACATGGTCTAGTATTTTCAAAAAATGCATCTCCCAAGTTGTGCAACATATTTGTGGTTGGTCCTACACAAAAAAAACTCATTTTTTGCACTCGAAAAATGGAAAATGGACTTTTTTTAAATGAAAAGGAAAATATCTGTTTGTTTGCAACTTTACAAACCTAGGTCTATGTTTGTTTGCAATACAATTGTGCTCCACTTTTCCATATCTTGCCAAATTCTAACATGGTTTGCTAATTTGGTGCCCAAGTTTGGCTTGTTTTCTCCACGAACCCTAATTTCGACACCTAATTTGGTTGGGTGACCATAGCCCTATACACTAAACATCTCACTTAGTATAGTTCTATACATGATAAAAATATTATATGGATGTCATATTTGAATTTCTCTCATTTTTCTAATCAATATGGACATATTATTTGTCAAATTTCGATTTACGTATTTATAGATATGAATTATTCAATATTAAATAGAAAAGTAAAAATATTAATTATTATTTAAATTCAAGATTATTATTAGCTATTATTTTTTATTTAAATATTTTTTTGAATTCACAAAATAAAATAGGGTGACATGATGGTCCAATGGTTAACAGGACTGATTGGATACTATTGTCAGCAAAACATCCGTTGTTTCTAGGCCCCTCATAGGGAAGGAAGTACGTAGTTAAGCGTGCTAGGGCTGGAGCAATCTGAGGATGGGTGACCGATCGGGAAGTGTTAGTAGAAGCGAGTAATTTAGATTAAAATAAAAAATGGTTAGAGAAAAAGATAAATGTGTCAATAGTCTGCTTAAGTGGTTAATCAAGTGAAATAAAAAATTGCAGAAAAAAGTAAATAAAAAATTTGAAAAAAAAAGTTTTGATTTTTTTTAAAAAACCGGCCTACCTATACGCCGACGTCCACCGTCGGTCTACCCCTACGGCGACGGGGTCCGCCGTCGGCGTATAGACTGCATCCCGTAGTGCCTGCCCAGGCGCGCACGAGCCCGGCAACGCCAGGGCCAATAGTTAGGTGGTAGGGGGCTAGGCCGGTGCTGGTTGTGCGTGGCCTACCGCTGGTCGTCACCTCCACATGGTGTGGCTAGTCACGACTTATGACAACATTTCTTGTCGATATGTCATGGGACCATGTGGCAGCAGATCAAGCCCCAACATTTGCTCTGGCTATCGATGGTTCTTGCGGGATTGGTTAACAAGGCGTCGGTCCGGATCTTGGTGGGCGCGATGGGCCGCCCGTGCTCCTATTGGAGCTGTCGATGGCGGCTCCCGTGGGCGTTGTATCCTTGCTGAAGACATCGGCGGCGGAGTCCACGCTCCTGCATAATCGCTTCGGGGAATCCCTAGACCTGGTTTTTGGGTAGACGCTGTCTAGCGTCACTTTCCTCCCTAGGGGCAATATGTGAGGGGCAAGCAGGTGGGACCCGCGGCTACCTCCTGGCCTGTGACCCAAGGCTGCGTGGCGTTTGTGGCCCCCCTTTCCCGCTAGCAAGTTTTGGCTCTCTGTATTCTATTTGCAAAGTTAGATATTATAGAATTTTTTGGAGATTTCTCCGATAACTTTTATTTAACAGTTTTTTTTCAGAAACTTAGAAACGACAGAGTTGGCATCCTTTTAATATTTAATAGGCTAGTCCAGAAAAATGGTATTAAACCATAATAGAAACATGTAGCCATGATACAAAAGTAGCATGAACCAATAAAAAAATTACATATATTTTATGGACGTATTAGCATCCACAAACTTAATTCATACTCGTCCTCAAGTATGTAAATGATAACAAAATAATTTTTGAAGTTTAATGCTACCAAACACGGTGTTGATCAAGTAACGTAAATCATATAAACTAGGATAATTTAAGTGATCCAAAGCAACTATTTCTAGTTGACATCTAACAAACAATAAGGATCATCAAGTTAGAATTTTTCATGAATAATGCTTTGGAGGCATGAAACGGTATAGAAAGTCATGACTTGTTAGTTCTCAGGGTACTATTATCTTGTCAAAATTATTTAAATCTAACACAAAGGAAGATGTAGTAGCAATGCTTCGACTATCAACTTTTTTATCTCATGGATAATGTCAACATAATAAATCATGATTAAGCACACTGATCTCCACTACTATAAAAAGAGCAAACATATTCATCGCTATGACCATACCGTCTGCTGCACACAGAACAACCATGACCAATAATAGTCTCACGGTAAGGCCCATTAATTAGCATCTAACGGTGAAAATTAGCAATTTACCCGCACCTGTGTGCATCTAGCAAATTAGAGAGGCGGACGAAAACTCTGGCATCCCCGCTCGCGTACACACTCCGCGGAAAAAAAAGCCACAATAAATGCCATGGCGCAATTAACGGGATGCATGGCTGCCTGCCTACGCACGCAAATATACTCCAAAAAAGGGAAAGCGCAATCAAAGCACAATCAACGGGATATCAAGCCTTGATTGATCCTTCATGTCATGTCCAAGCCGCGCAGCGCCGCCCGCCACACACGACGCATTCAGTGCCAAGGACAGGAAGATCGCAACGCCGCACTGCTCGTGTAGGACGGCGCAGCCTCCGCATTCCCTGCCTCTACGCCGATCCCTGTCCGTCGGCCGTCCTAAGGAAGCCTCCCCCCATCACCAGTGTACCCGTTCGTGCCGCCCTGCCTCTACACCGCTGCGCTGCCCCCACGCCCCCGTATTCCAGGATGCCGCGCCGACCCGTCGTGAGGAAGACGCCGCTCGTCACCAGCATGCCCGTCGCGGCCGCCGACCGCCCTGCCCGTCGTGAGGACGTCACCTCCCGTCCCTGCAGCTAGCTCGACGGCGGACTGGTCCTCCAAGGCGGCGGGCTCCTCGACAACAGGTTCAATGCGGAAATTTGATAATATGTATCGTAATTGCATAATCTGAACCTATTTTATATTGGTACATAATTATTGAAGTTCTGCTCAGTGTGAACCACAATGCAGATAAGCTATTGCTTCGGATTAGACAACATGTAATTGGAATGATATGTACCATCTATGTTTAGACAATGCAGATAAGCGATTTTAGTTACTCTGATCAATTGCAACCTTACATATTCTCACCGAGATGCATGAGTTGATGAACAAGGTGTACTCAACATGACAGGATGGCCTCATATTGTCTTTCATGTCAGTTCCTAACAACATTTTTTAGGTCCCAAGGTACTGTATTTTCTTTGCCATTGTAGAAACAAATGAAGGAGTATTTTGAAGGGGATGCCGAACTAGAGAAGTTTAGCTGTGGAGCTATCAAGTACCGAGTTGCATCAATTGTAGGATGCTTCCACGGCCATGCTTCAGAATAGGTGAAATGACTTTGGCATTAGCACTGTTGCATTACATTGCAAAACCCCATCTTTATATTTAGAACTTTAGTCAAACCTGGCAAAAAATAAATTTGTTTTGCTCAGATCTGTATTGTCCAAGATTTTATAAATTGTCTCTCATAACTTGTGAAAGGATGTGAGGTCAATCAAAACACTTAAAGCATCTATTATATAGATGCATTGACTCTGAACTCCTACTTTCTGTACAACCTCTGTTTTGAACTTGCCATCTTGTGAGTAAACAACTTCAGTCATTTCTCATTTGTTATTTACTTTTTCTTTCACGCGTTAAGTTTTGCTATATAAAAAATCTTTTGAACTAAATATTTTTTTGTTTCCAAACACCAACACAAGCACATGGACCAGTGCATAAATCACTAAATTGTTGCACATGACATATTGAAGTTAGCGAGGTCTGTTGCTCTTTGACTCCATCAAAGGAATGGCACATTGGTTCTTTTTAGGTTCACTGATTCAGAATATATATCATTGCCATGTTCTTATATTTTCCATGTACTATAAATTTTACATTGTTATTTTATCATATATCATTGTCAGCTCTATATAGCGATTGAATGGCATAGTGGATTATCCTTGGCCGCACAATTAGGCGTCACCATATTGTTTGTATTGTTAGCATAAAATTTCTCTTTCTTAGCTATACATTTTATGCAATACAATTACCTAATCATGTTCGAGTACAAGTGTTTATGTTATTTGTTCTATACCGAATTGCAGTACCATTTGTTCTTTATCTTTTACTACGGGGGTGGACCATAACCACCCGATGGTGCCATACTGATTGAAAGAAAGTTAAAGCGCAATGCACAAAAGGTACATGTTCTGTTGTGTAGAGTCATACATAGACAAACATCCTATCGTGCTTGAGATGCTATTGATATCCTGAACCTCTCCCTGTACCCTTCTAACAACATTATTGTTATTTTCATGTGTTTAATTTATGCACGTATCTTTCTTTTGATCTAACCTCTTGCTTTTTGTATTACTGGTGTTCGAATTACATCTATAAAATTTCATATGTTTGTGGTAAAAAATTGTTGTCCACTATTTATTTGCTATGGCCTCTTGCAATTTTTAATAGATTTACTCTCTTTTTTATCATTGGAACATTTTATTTTTGGAAGTTTAAATTTTTTGATACTTTTGTTTAAGAAATTGTGCCATTTGTGTACACATTCTGAACTGATCGATGACTATGACCCTCTTTATGACATCCTGAACTGAATTATCTTTCCACCGAATATGTAATCTGCAGTATAATGAGAAGGGCTCTCAAATATTTGCTATTCTCGCTTATAATTCCTGGCATTTCAATTTATGCATTCTGCTGCTATATGTTGCATATGTTGAAGATCGTACCTCTTGTGTTGACTCCAAGGACGGAATAAAGCAAATGATCCCATGACTCCCAGGGTGGAATAAATATGTTGGTAGATATGAACATAACCTCAGTTGCAATTCCGAATGGCTCAGTTCTGGAATCCTCGGTGGTCTTCCTAATGCTTGCGCTTGACCTGCCACCTTCGATTTTCAAAGCTTTCCAGAAAATCTGTCGCAACTTCTTCTGGCTAGGCAATACAGTTGCGAAGAATGGCTAATGATGTGTGACTCTGGTGTGTAAGCCAAAAAAAAATCGGTGGGCTGGGGATGCATAACTTGAGATTAATGAATGTGGCGGTTCCTACACGATGGTGTTCGCTCGCATGTAGGTAAAGTGACAGGCCATAGAGTACCTTTGGCTATCAAAACAAACTAAAGAATTATTCAGTGCAGCTGCTGAATGTGTCATTGGTGATGGATAAAAATAACCCTCTTCTGGAAGAATAGCTGGATAAATTATTGTGCAGCTCGCCATCTTGTATAGGATCTTGACGTTTTGGTCGAAGCTTTGTTTTTCATTTCTTAATTCTTGTACATACTCTATTCTCTCCTCTTAATGGAAAAGAAACGCAAGCCTTTTTCGTGTTCAGGAAAAAGAGTTAGTTAAAACGTGTGTGCACTTGCAAACCTACTAGTAGGATATAAATAGTCGTACCCAAGAATCAATATTCCATGTTTGCTTTGGAGAAAAAAGGTAGGATGGCAACATAAAAGTAAAAGATACGCCTTTCGCGAAGGGCACTGTAGGGCGTCCTCCAGAGGATCCTGGGGAAAAATCCTCCGGGTCCTCCGGGCGACACGTGTCCCAAAAAATCACTCAATCCCGCTTTTGGTACACTAACAGTAAAAAACGGTTCATTGAAATAAGAATTTTACACTATTGTAACAAATTATAAAAGTTCCCCCAAATCCTGCTTTTGCTACTCTGGAGCAAAAAAGGTTCATTGAAATAAGAAATTTGTGCTATTGTAGGAAAAAAAATTATCGACATAAAAAATAAAAAAAATAACTTTGCCGGAGACATCGCCGGAGATATTATGGCAAACACTTTGCACTATTATAGCAAATCTTAACATCAATTGTAGCAAAAAAAATCTGCTATTGTAGCAAAAAAATAATGACATCGTCGGAGACACCGTCGGAGATATTATAGCAAACATTTTGCGCTATTATAGCAAATATGGATAACAATTGTAGCAAAAAAAAGTGTGCTATTGTTACAAAAAAAAAGACATCGCCGGAGATTCCAGCCGGAGACCTTGTAGCAAACAAATTATATTAGTATAGCAAAACTGGAGACCAATTGTAACGAGCAAATTTTTTTATTGTAGCAGCATATGTTGCGGTGTCAGCTAGCTAGAAAAACACAAAAAAACTGATGGTCAAGACCCGCATCCGTACTGGCAGCGCTTGGTGGGCCGAAAAAAGGCCCAACTATGAAAACGTGGAGGCGAAAATAGGCTGCCAGCTAATTGAGCCGCAGAACGTGCGGGGTTTACGTCACCCGGAGGATGTCCTCCGCAGGATATCCAATGTTTCCCTTTCGCGAAGGGAAGTATGGATTAATTAATCATGTGCTAGACCTTTTCAAGTTTTAAAATAAAAGTAAAAAAATAAATTTTGAGAGGCGGATACTTTCGTCAACGAATGGTAATAGATAAGTTAATTACCACCCATGCCAAACAAAATTTCCAAGTTTTTAGAGCGGCTATTTTATTACAGGAATGATGACACTCCTCTTTCTCCTTTGATTCCACTAACTATAGTTGACCGCATTTCTTGGATATACATGTGCGAAAGAGTGTTTATTTGTTTATTTATATTTTAGCTGGGACGTGGAGTCGATTGTCGGCTCTCAGCAAATTTACGAACGCAAATTTTATACGCTTCGGGTGAATAAGAAAGGAGTTTTTTTGGTATGCGTTATAACAAACTCTCTACCGCTTCCTCATAAGATAAAAAAAAAGAGGTACACAAAAAAGAATTATTTTAAAAGTTTTAAAGGTAGTACGCAAAATAAAATTACTTGAAATTGCGGTCAAATAACATGTGTGAGTAGGTATGGTTGATAGTGTAGAAAGTTTTTTCGCTCAAGATTTGGATGCACGAGCAACATTTTTATTGGGTAACATATGATCAATGTTTCCTGATCATGGACAATTACATCATTGACAATGGAGTCATGTCATTAGATGAATGACATGATGGACACATACCCAACTTATAAATATCTAGAAAATGAAGTATCCAAACCTCTGACCATGAGATGATATTTTAATTGCTATCTCCGAGGTTGTCTTGGCTGCATCCACCGTCACTAACTTAAATGGGTGATCATAAAGGTGTACAATTGATAACCGGAGAGATATGTTGAGGCATATGTAGCAAGAGCGGGATTTGTCAATCCAGATAATGGATAGATACTCTGGGCCCACTCAGCGATGTTGTATCGAGAAAAGTTTGCAAGCATGTGACTAGGTCACGGGGGATGCAACATCGTGGTAGTGAGTAGATAGGTTTGTCGGTAACGAGATCGTACTAGGTATGGAGATACCGGAGAACGAGTCTCGTACAAACCAAGTATCGGATGACAGAAGTTGGAGGAAGTTTCGTTTAAGGTTCAACGATGAAGATAATCGCTTGTTGCACATAGGCCAGGGGGAAGTCCAGACCCCGCTTTAGGTCATTGATCGGAGAGGGATCTTGATCATGTATGGAGTGATCTCGAACCGTTAGGCTGTGGCACTTAAGAGTGATCAATGAAAGATTGATTTGTTACCATAGAGAAAATAAGATAGAACAAAGACGAAATACTTCCGAGATTTATCTGATGGAGATCGGAGGGCAACAAAAGGTGTTTCAGTGCTAGAATAAGTTAAATCATATGTCTTTATTATTAATTAATGTAATAAATAATTACATATATTTTATTTAATATTTAATGGTTGTTTTCCACTAATGAATCAGAATTGGCATAAGAGCCCCATTAGGGGAAAATGAGGGAAAAAGAGAAAGAGGGAAAAGAGAGCCAACTTCATGGGCATGTTGGGGCCCATTAGCGGGGTGCGGTTGCCCCCCTTGGCCGCATTAGCCATGTGGATTAGTGCCACATGGCTATGTCAAGGAGTTTTCCTCCCCTCCTCCTCTTTATAAGGAGAGGCATCCCTCCCCTTTTCTGCACTTAATCTCCCTCTTCTCTCATCCCACGGTTCCCATTTTTGAAGCTGCGCGGGAGTTAACAATCTCTCCACCCTACACCCACCGTCGTGTAGAGTTCTCTCCGGTCTGTCTCTCTACTTCCGCTCCTTTGCTGGATCGGACCACGGGAGTCATCGGTTACACCGTACCTGTGTAAACCCTGGGAGGCACCATGTTTTTGGTGCTAGTGTCGCATCGTCTTTGACTACACGATCTTGAGGTCGACGACGCACAACTCCATCGTCAACACGTCACCATCAAAACAAATCTTTTGATCATCGACGCTTACGGTCTTCAAAGGTATGAATTCCGTATTCCTCTGTTACTTCATATATGCATAGTTGTAGATCCTAGGTTGGTTTCGGTTATCTCGAGTAGGTTTTTTTTCTTATTACACTATGTAGCCCCTTTAGTTACCTCATCTCAGCCAGAGGAATCGAAACAAACCCAGAGAAAATACAAACTATTATGATGATGAAGAAGCCAACGAACTTTCGAGGCGTCCACCAACTAACTGGGCGTCTGGCGGCACTTAGCAGGTTCATCGCCAGGCTAGGCGAAAGTGCCCTACCCTTCTACGAACCGTTGAAGAAATCTGACAAGTTTGAGTAGACTCCAGAAGCCCAAGCAGTATTCACAGACCTCAAACGAGTATTGTCGACTAGACCAGTCCTCGTAGCACCCAACGAGAGGGAGCCCTTATACCTGTACCTCGCCGCCACCAACCAGGTGGTTAGTACCGTGCTAGTAGTTGAGCGCACAGAAGAAGGAAGATCCTTTGAGGTGCAAAGGCCAGTCTATTACATCAGCGATGTTCTATCACCCTGCAAACAACGATAACCTCACTACATGAAGCTAGCTTACGGCGTATTCCTTACTGCGCGGAAACTCAAGCAATACTTTCAAGAACATCCCATAACAGTATTAACTGATGCTCCGCTATCGAGCATACTTAACAATCCAGACGCGACAGGACGAGTCGCAGAATGGGGCATCGAGCTGCCCCCAAGACATTATCTACAATGGTCTCGACTCACTCAAGTCCCACCTAATCGCAGATTTCCACGCTGAGTGGATCGAGCTCCAAACGCCCACTCCTGGCCGATTCATGGACGATATATTTTGACGGCTCAATGTGCAGCATAGGAGCAGGCGCAGGGGTGATCCTCACGTCCCGAAAAGGCGACAAGCTGTGATATGTGCTCCAAATAGACTTCCCCAAGCCCTCGAATAACAGCGTTAAGTACGAGACACTACTACGCGACATGCACATGGCCAAAGCCTGCGGTGCCAATCACTTGATGATATATGGAGACCTCATTTGTTTCTCAAAGGAATGCATATTAATTTGGTCAAAAGTCAAAGTAGAGTAAGTTTAATCAACCATATGGACACAAATATGAACATTTAGAATATCATACTAATATCAATATGTTCACCATATAATATATTTTCATAGTACATTTAATAAATTTTATAAATATTTATAGTTCTATCTATATGACTGGTCAAAGTCACACTACGTTAACTTTTGACTAAAAATATACGGTTTAGTTTTACGTAAAGGGGGAAGTATAATTGGAACCTTAGCAGACCTCATATTTAAGGCCCATTTAGCCACGCTAGTACCCTAGTACCGAACATGCGAGATGCTGCCCATCTAGCTCTGTTTAGTCAGAATATTTCATTCCTCTCAATAAAAAAAGGAAAACGCTTGCAATCATCCGGGGGATCGCGCCCTCGCGTCCCCCGGCTCCATCGCGCGCGCCGCGTCATCGCTGCTGGCCCACCATGACCTTATCTCCTCACCGCACCACTCTTTCTCCTACCTCCCGCGCGTTCTCACAGCCCACCAGTTTTTCTTCTTCCTCCCGCTGCCGACACGATGCAGAAACTCCTCCCTCCCCATCTGGTACACGCTCCCGCTATTCCTCTTCGAGTTCCGCGCCGCCAGGGCGCTCGTCGCGGGGCGGTTCCCGGCGGAGGCTCTGCCGCGGTGCGCGATGACCCGGACGCCGTGTCGCTCGACGGGACCCATGCGGAGGCGCGGGCCGAGGTGGCGCCAGATGGCGCGGTCCGCGTGTCCGGCGTGCGCCGGCACTAGGCCCTTTAGTGACAGGCACGGTTCCTGTCACTAGTAACTAGTCACTGGTAATAGGCTTCTAGTGACACGCAAGTGCCCGTCACTAGTAACCTGTTTACTAGTGACAGTCGTTTATAGGTGCCTGTCACTACTATTTTTCATAGATGGCGCGTGTACCTCATTAGACGATCTTAGCAGCGACAGATCATTTTATAGTTTGATAGGTAGCATGTCACTAGTATAAATTTGGGTCATTTATCGAATTGCCCACAGCGGACCACTTGTACTCAGTTTTACCCCTAGCGCCGAATCGACCTCAGTTTTGCCCCTAGTCTGTGCGCAACTACTATGGAGAGGCTGGAATGGTAAGTTTGGAGTCGAATCCGTTCCGCGAAGTGGGTCCGAGGAGTCGGACTCCGTTTCGCGAAGTGGGTCCGGGTGGGACTGCCAAGTTCTTTGAAACCGTCCGGAGCTTACAGGTGGGACCGCGCAGTTTGAATAGTCCACACCCAACCTTCCCGCTGGGTTCAGCGACGCGTGGGAAAACCGCGGGCCCCGCGTCGGTCAAAGACTGCAGGAGTAACGTCACGCGCTACAAAAGGCCCCTCGCCGCTCGCCGCTCTCCCCATTCTAGCCGTTAATCTCGCCCTCACCGCACTCGCTCTCATCGCTGCATTTCCACCTAGACACCCCGAGACGATGCCTCGCCGGCTCCGTGCAAACCGCAACTCGCCGTTGTACTGCCGCCCCGCGGTCGCGATGCGGGGCCACAGTGACGCCGATAGCGACAACGAGTTCTTCTACGAGGAGAACGAGCAGCAGCCGCAGGAGGAGGCGGCGCCCGAGCAGGAGCCGCCGCAGGAGGAGGCTGCGCCCGAGCAGGAGCCGCCGCAGGAGGCGCGGCGCTGGAGGAGGCTCAGGAGGAGGCAGCCTATCTGGCCCGAGTAGCACGCCGCCGTCTACTCGTTCGAAACATGGCGGAACGAGGAGGCGTTCCACACGGTCCGCTCCTGGCTCAAGGAGGCGGCGGCAGCGGCCGAGGCTGCCGCTGTTCGTGCATCCTTGGAGACCCACCGGAGGGAGCAGGCGGAGCGCCAGGTCTACCGGCAGCTCGCCGCAACCACGGCGTCGGATGAGCAGCAGGCGGTCGTCGCGCTGTACGAGAGCGACCGGCGCAAGGCTGCCCTGCAGAGCGAGAGGCGGGACCGCCGCCATCCCTCCGAGCAGGCGCAGCTGCACCGGCTGCGGATCCGAGGCAGAGCGGAGCGGCATGCGATCGCTACGCTGGCGAACCCATCGCCCTTAGCCAAGAACGACCACGAGGCGGGGCCCTCCAACATGCTGGCTTACGACGACAGCGATGAGAACGACGAGGAAGAGGAGTAGAGGACGACGTCTAGGAGGAGGGCGACGACCAGGCCGGGTGATCGCGGCGAGCCTCGGCCAACCGTAGTTTCTTTTTAAGTTTTTTCAATGTTTTTAGTTAAATTATGCCGTCTAGCTTTCTGTAAAACTATCGTCGAATCTATGAATTTGAGCCTATTTCAACGAGTTCGCGTTTTTTAATTAATTTTGAGTATTTCTGAACAAAATCTCGAGCCAGAATGTAGATTAAAAGCGAAAAGAATGTTTGAATAATGTTGTATGATGTTGAACTAAGTCATTCCAAAATTTTGGTCAAATGTGCTTCAAATGAGGTCTGAAGCTAGAGTACACACCCCCGTTTCAAATTTCATGAAAGATTCGACCTTGCCAAAATTATCCAAATAAATTTGAGGAGCAACTATATCACATATAACAACATTGTGTATTGGATTCATGTCATTTTGATTTTTTTTTATAATTTATGCTCATTTGAAACCATCGCTCTATTCTCATGAGAAATGTGCTTCAAATGAGGTCTGAAGCTAGGGTAAATACCCCCGTTTGGAATTTCATGAAAAAATCGACCTTGTAAAAATTATCCGATCCAATTCAATTTGAGGAGAAACTATATCACATATAACAACATTGTGCGTTGGATTCATGTCATTTTGATATTTTTATGCTCATTGTGCGTTGAATTATTTATGCTCATTTGAAACCGTCGCTCAATTCTCGTGAGAAATATGCTTCAAATGAGGTCCGAAGCTAGGGTAAATACCCCCGTTTATAATTTCATGAAAAATTCGACCTTGCCAAAATTAACCAAACAAATTTGAGGAGCAACTATATCACATATAACAACATTGTGCGTTGGATTCATTTCATTTTGAATTTTTTTGAATTATTTATGCTCATTTGCAACCATCGCTCAATTCTCGTGAGAAATGTGCTTCAAATGAGGTCCGAGGCTAGGGTAAATACCCCCGTTTATAATTTCATGAAAAATTCGACCTTGCCAAAATTAACCAAACAAATTTGAGGAGCAACTATATCACATATAACAACATTGTGCGTTGGATTCATGTCATTTTGAATTTTTTTGAATTATTTATGCTCATTTGCAACCATCGCTCAATTCTCGTGAGAAATGTGCTTCAAATGAGGTCCGAAGCTAGGGTAAATACCCCCGTTTATAATTTCATGAAAAAATAGACATTGCCAAAATTATCCAAACAAATTTGAGGAGCAACTATATCACATATAACAACATTGTGCGTTGGATTTATGTCATTTTGAATTTTTTTGAATTATTTATGCTCATTTGCAACCATCGCTCAATTCTCGTGAGAAATGTGCTTCAAATGAGGTCCGAAGCTAGGGTAAACACCCCCGTTTATAATTTCATGAAAAATTCGACCTTGCCAAAATTATCCATAGAAATTTGAGGAGCAACTATATCACATATAACAACGTTGTGCGTTGGATTCATGTCATTTTGATTTGTTTTGAATTATTTAAATAACATGGTTTAATAGAAAAATCATATGTAAAACTGATAAAAATCATCGCTGTAGTAAATCTGAAGTTTCATTATATTTTTTTATTTAAATAACATGGTTTAATACTTAACAGCAAAGAAATCATATGTAGAACCATCGATCCCTGTGGCCAACGTACCAACCAATCAGAGCGCAGAACGAGCGTCTCGCGGATCGCTGTGGCTGCGAGCGCATCCGTCCGATGCACGATTCCTTCTAGAAGGCGTCGATCCAACAGGCCAGGTCGAATCTCTGTGTTTCCTTCTAGAAGCTTTTCGGGTGGTCAAACAGAGGGTTGACCAAGCTTGAAATGAGCATACATAATTCAAAAAAAATCGAAAAAATATATTGCCGACGCACATAGTAGTGTGATGTCATATAGTAACGAGAAAAAAATATAAACCTGTCTTATAAAGAATGGAACGAAAAAGCCTTGTGTAACATGTGATATCTTGAACAGTCTAGTAGAGAGTTCAAGATAATGAGATGAGTTTCAAACCTTTGGAACTCAAATAAGGTCAAAATCTCACCAAAGCTTTATTTTGGTGTGACTAAGAAAGATCCAAAGTTATTTTTTCATTTTAAAGTTTTAAACTTGTTTTATTTACGATTTACGATTAAAACCATTATTATTCAAAAGAAAATAAATAATACGAACATTCATCCAATAAATTTTCAGGCTTCGGAATTGCATTATATAGGTCTAATACAAGTCTAGGAAAAATATAAATAGGATTTATAAACATTAGAACGAAAGCCATCACTAAAATGAGATTCCTCGAATACAGGAGTAGAGATTTCAAAGAATATGAGGTGGAAACATCCTGAATCTTCCGAAGAGGTGGGTTCTACATTTTTGTTTTGTGTTCCTATGGGCTATCCTAGCACAAGCAAGCAAATAGTTCCACATTGCTACCCCTTTCGACGCAGTTACAGCGTGTTTCCGTATAAGTCCGGTATTTCTCCAGCGGGGCTAGGGTTTCACCGGGAGGGGGCTATGGAGCGTCTGGATCCCAACACAAGCTAGTGGGTTCCATACCATGATAGTATAGGTGTGTTGTGTGCTTTGGATGTCAAAGATTGCTCTCCGGGGTGTGACCCGCTTCACCGGCATCCATTTCTCTCTCGTGAGAGCTTACAGGGTGAAACTCCTGTATCGGACCAAACATCCTGAATCTTCCGAAGAGGTGGGTTCTACCTCTTTGTTTTGTGTTCATATGGGCTATCCTAGCACAAGCAAGCAAATAGTTCCACATTGCTACCCCCTTTCGACGCAGTTACCGCGTGTTTCCGTATAAGTCCGGTATTTCTCCGGCGGGGCTAGGGTTTCACCGGGAGGGGGGCTACGGAGCGTCTGGATCCCAACACAAGCTAGGGGGTTCCATACCATGATAGTATAGGTGTGTTGTGTGCTTTGAATGTCCAAGATTGCTCTCCGGGGTGTGACCCGCTTCACCGGCATCCACTTCTCTCTCGTGAGAGCTTACAGGGTGAAACTCCTGTATCGGACCAACATCCTGAATCTTCCGAAGAGGTGGGTTCTACCTCTTTGTTTTGTGTTCCTATGGGCTATCCTAGCACAACCAAGCAAATATTCCACATTGCTACCCCCTTTCGACGCAGTTACCGCGTGTTTCCGTATAAGTCAGGTATTTCTCCAGTGGGGCTAGGGTTTCACCGGGAGGGGGGCTACGGAGTCTCTGAATCACAACAAAATCTAGGGGGTGCCATACCATGTTAGTATAGGTGTGTTGTGTGCTTTGGATGTCAAAGATTGCTCTCCGGGGTGTGACCCGCTTCACCGGCATCCATTTCTCTCTCGTGAGCGCTTATAGGGTGAAACTCCTGTATCGGACCAAACATCCTGAATCTTCCGAAGAGGTGGGTTATACCTTTTTGTTTTGTGTGCCTATGGGCTATCCTAGCACAAACAAGAAAATAGTTCCACATTGCTACCCCCTTTCGACGCAGTTACCGCGTGTTTCCGTATAAGTCAGGTATTTCTCCAGAGGGGCTAGGGTTTCACCGGGAGGGGGGCTACGGAGTGTCTGGATCCCAACATAAGCTAGGGGGTGCCATACCATGTTAGTATAGGTGTGTTTGTGTGCTTTGGATGTCAAAGATTTCTCTCCGGAGTGTGACCCGCTTCACCGGCATCCACTTCTCTCGTGAGCGCTTAGGGTGAAACTCCTGTATCGGACCAAACATCGTGAATCTTCGGAAGAGGTGGGTTCTACCTTTTTGTTCTGTGTTCCTATGGGCTATCGTAGCACAACCAAGCAAATATCTCTAAAAATGTCTAGAAATGACATGGCCGAGTAGTGCAGACAGCACTCGTCTACACTATTGTACATGCCTAGCTTAAAAACAGAGGGAACCTGATCCTCTTACTTTGCCCACCTTACGTTCTCTGACTTTCTCCCATGACACGTGGGTCCGGTGTGTGATGGGCTTTGTCAGGGACCTAAAGTCAGAGGATCGCGTTCCCGCACAGAGAATCGCTCGTCTCAGCGTCTGCAGGCCGTTGCCGCCGTAGTTTGCATGTATGGACTCGATCTGCACCGTTCCTTACGATCAAACGATCGAAAATGAAGCGGTGCATGGACTGGGTGTTTTGTCTCAATGTAACGGCATGTAACAACGGACACTGTCTAGTGGGGCCCCGTTCACCAGCCCGGTGCATGCACGCCTCGTTTTTTCAGAGTAAACAACGTGGCAGAAGAAGAAAATAGTTAACGTCGCGTCGCATTTGCAGCAGCCCTCCACGCCTGGTTTCAGAAACACGAGTCGCGTCGCATTTGCAGCGACGTAGCCCTCCACGCCTAGTTTTCAGAAGATACGCATCAATGCATATGCAGCGAGGCAGGATTTGGCGTGAGACTTTGGACTTTCTTCTCTTCACCTCTTTAATACACACATGCAACGTCGAATCACTTGACTGCCTAATGCACACGCGCTCGTACTCCGTATCACTAGCTGTCCTAGGCCTACGCCTATGCCTGTTCTACACCGCTTTGACCATGCATCGACTCTTCTACACTGCACCCAATGTTTTCACACTGTTTGCTTCATCTACCCCAATTAATTCACGTCTAATCGTGCCTTTAAATAGACCGTTTCACTCGTCCTCCATCTTCTCATCCCTCTCCATCCCTTTGCCCTTCTCTCCCTAGCTTCAAGCCCTAACATGTCTTCCTACTCTCTACCATCTAGCCCCGAGTCGGTCTCCGACGAGGACAACCGCCCAAAAGATCGGCCTTGGTACGAGGCCGATTATACGTCGGAGGAAGTCGAATCTCCCAAACGGGAGAGATCGCCATCGCCGCCCTTCGTCCACAACCCCAAGCCCTCCCTCACCGCCCACAACGACCTCTCCCCCAAGACGATCCGCCGCCTCAAGGAACTGGAGCGGCTGGAGAAGAAGGAGTTGAAGGCCGAGGAGAAGAAGCAGGCGAAGGAGGACGTGAAGGCAATGCGGGCCAGCATCAAGCGGGTCCGTGAGCGAGAGGAGGAGAGGATGCGGGCGGAGAACCGCCGCGTCCGCGTCAACAAGGAGATGGAGTACAGGGCGGAGGAATGGAAGTAGGGCGCCGGAGGGCGGCAAGGCCTCCCGGGCGCCGGAGGGCGGCAAGGGCTCCCGCATGCAGCGCGGGAGCAGTTAGGGCTCCCGCATGCAGAGCGGGAGCAGTTAGTTTTTTTTTAATTAGATGTAATGTCCCTAGGGCCCCACTGATTATATGTAAAGTGGGGCCAATTATCGAATTATAAGCATGTTTAATTATATATATATAAAGTTATGTCCTTATATTTGTCCAAATATGTACCCACTGTTTAGAAGTTTTTTCCTTTCTAATTATCGCTTTTTTTAAAAAATATTTCTAATTATCGCTTTAAAATATGCACATTGTAAACAAAATTTATATATAAGAGATGTGATGCATTATGTTTTCTAAGATAATCTACAAATTTCAGTTGATCACAGTATATATTTTATATTATTAATACGAATAATTTGATGGTTTAATAAATGGATAATGTATAGTCTGCATGTAGGGATTAATAAATATAAATGGATAATGTGTAGTCTGCATGTTGACATTGGGCCTCGTCAACAGCTGGGGCCCACATGCAGCGCCAGCCGTCAACAGTTGGGGCACACAAGCCGCGCCAACGCGCAACAACTGGGGCCCATATGCCGCGCCAACGGTTCTATGATGGGTCCCACAGGTCAGCATCCTAACGGGGGCAGAAAATAACGGTGGGAATAGCGAAAGGAGTCCTTGGCACAAACTAGGGGCAAAACTGAGGTCGATTCGGCGCTAGGGGTAAAACTGAGGTCGTGGTGCCAACTGAGGGCACCCTGTTAATTATCCCTATAAATTTTAGAAATAAAAAATTTATTTTCAAATAAAAATAATATTGCATTTGCATATCGATAAGACATTATGATCAATTGCACTCATTGGTAACAAAAAAATATAATCACAAGTATTACCAAATTAACATCGATAGAACAATATCGAAAACAATTTGCTATCATTTCAAAGCAACACCTAAAACATAAATGTCCCAATCTTCCACCATGTGTCCTAGTACTCATAAACTCATGTGTCCCACTCTTCCACCATGTGTCCTAGTACTCATCAGCCCAACTCACAATCGTTGCCTGATAAAAAAAATCATATTGGCATGTCATATGGCTTCCAACGACAGCATGCATGTCGTATTGGCATTCCCTCATGCAGTCTGGGAAATAAGTCACCTGCATTTCATGGGGAAGCCGTGAGGTAATTATTGTTTCGTTGGAACATGTGGAAAGAACTACTATGCATCACAATCAAATGTTTGCGCAGAACACGAAGTTGGGCATTCCTGTCTGCAGGTAATTAAAGTTGGGAAGTTCCTATCATTCAAAGATGAAAACGGCTAAAAATTACAGCCTTGTCATGCCTCATGTGTCATGAGTGAGTGACCTACATTGTCTCATGCATTCACTTCTACACTTTACTAGTTGCCAAAATACCGATATCATGATAAATGGACAAAGAAAATTCTACATCAAGAATATGTAGATCGACGGAGTGATATATAGTCTTTCATACCAAGGAGGCCATAATGTGGTAATACATGTATCCAAGTACTTTTCCAGCTATAATGGAACAAGCATTATGTTCTCGGCATGCACCATAACACTATAATGGATATGCACAAGCTTATACTAAGATATGTTGTTAAGAAGGGATTCAAGTATATATGTGCTAAAGGCAATTCTAAGCTTGTCTGTAACCAGGTTTATGGTTATACCTTTGGTATTTTGCACATAGCAGCCTATGTGTTCTTCCATGGAATGGCCAAATAGATTTCCACTTGTTGTGTAGTTCATTCTTAAAGCGTTAACCTATACAGAGAAACACCATGGTAAGAAATACTTCTTAATATAACTCGAATTCATTGGTTTTCCCACAAGAAAATGTCACAGGAAATAAGATAAGCATCACAACCAAAAAATTAAACTATCAAATTATTAATAATAGTACGTATGAGCAGAAGATGTGGTCGTTACGGTCTTAGCATAAACTCATCAGTAAACCACGTATATGTATCTGGCATAATCCATATAAAATTGTTTTGTCTCATCATGCAACAAAGGAACATACATGCATGATGGGAATGTATTTGGTGCAGATGGACTAGTAGTAGTGCAGCAACATGAGTTATTTCTGTTCAGACCAAGCTCCGCATATGTGCATCTTCACTTGTTTTCTTGTATATTTCTCGAGATGAGTTTGATGGGATTGGTTACATATTCGAAAGAGTGAAAATAAATAATGGTTTTTAACTCGAGTTTCATGGTCATACGACAGGCTTGTTCTTAAGACCCATGGCTAACTCCAACATTTTAGTGAAGAGACTTATGTGCGACATTGGTTGAATGTATCTTAGCTCGAGGGGCTTTCTGCCTATCCAAGTGTTGGTGGGTGGAAGTGTAACATCTGGCCATTGGTAGATGATGTAGTGGTCCACATCCAAAAATTTCAGATTTTCTGTAAGTAGTGCGTTTTCACCTGATATGGCCACCATGTATGATGTATAAACAATAGTTAAATGAATACACAATTGCATGTTCGTATGAAACCTCTAATAATAGTGCAACTGATATATAAACATATGTTAGTACAATTAATTCATCAGGTGAAATCATAAATACATGTAGTCAGTACGGAATCAGACATGGTGTTCTATGTCATTGAGCGTCTACATCTAAGAGAAACATAACTCAATTGGCAGCAATAGAAACGTAGTAGGGGGAGATAACTTCACCTCTTGGGTCTGAATTTCGAGTTCTTTCATGGCTACGGGCTCCATCACTAACTTAAATATGAGCAAAGAAACAGTATAGGTTCTGGGAGGACGAAACCCTTTTTCTGAACTCATTTACCTATTGGACGAACTGAACCACAAGAAGAAGTTTGACACAACTTTCCCAGTAAAACAGTAATCAGAGTGTTGCCCTCTTACCTGCAGCAACATATCAGGTCAACAGTTTGGTTGCCTGAAGAAACAGAATAAAATTAGTTGGTATCAACTCTACTCAGACGCAAAAGCAGTTTTCTGCAAGAAAACAACGAGCAATGCCTCTTCGGGATGGTTGTGAACCTGTGATCTATATTGGAACTAAGGATATACTTCCACTTTTGAAATAAGATTCTAAAAGACGGTGAAATAACGCAATGATAATTTGATTTGAAAAATTTCCTAAAGTTCCAGACAGGATTTCCAAACAATAAGGGTTCAAGAGTGGAGTGTCCCTTGTAGTGCACCGTGGATCAAAAGGTGTATGCTAATTATCCTAGTGTATCCTCCCAGTTCTAGATTTAACTTTTTCACAACAGTGTAATAATGCAATGGCAATGTAAATTGTAAACCGTAATGGTGGTCCTAATATGCAGCAATAAAACATCTCTTAAAGTAACAGACATGATTTCCAAACAAGAACCGTTCAATTTCAAGATAAACTATACTAGTACGCTACTTTACAATCATATGCAAGGGGCATACTGTGAATGGACGTTCACTGCGTCTGCGGTAATGGTTAAAAGAGCATACCTTAGGCACATCCCAGTCGATCAAGGAACTAACAAATCACAAGGGCAAAAAATGAAGCTAATTGATCAACGTAGGCACATATTGAGCTGAAAAAGTGTGTTGCAACACTACTAATTCAAAGAGATCTGGGCATCAAGTGCTCCTAGTATTTCCAATAAAACTGAACACCGAGTCTGTACCCTACCCCAGTTGAACAGCAGCAAAAACTAAGCTAATTGATCAAGGTAGGCACATATCGAAATATAGTGACGACCAGTACCAAATCAATCCGACTATATAGACAAGATAAGAAAAGGAACTCGCAGAGATGATTCTAATCAAGTCAAAAGCTAATTGCACATTAACCAAGCAACATGCTATACAGGAGCAATGCAACAATATAATAGCAAGTGGTGCAGACCGATCACTGATGTCTCCTTCATCGTGCTACTCTGTTTAGGCACCTGCAGGGTGCAGTCCGATGTCTCCTTGGTACGTAAAACTATCTCCCCTGCACCCATTCTAATCACATGAACTAACATCGCAGGATCTAGTTGCCCGGATACATGGCATTTTTTTTTTTGATAAAGGGAAGTATATTAATATCACGGAGATACAAATTACACCCGGCCTCTGCAACAACGCAGTGGATGCACACAGCCGAAAGACAATAAAAAGAAGAAATAAAAAAGAAGAAAAGTCCTGCTACAGGGTTACAATCCTCGCGGTATCCGTACAACCACCACCTAAACAACAGCTGACGTCCAACTCTTCGAAAGCAACGTCTCCAAGAAGAACGGTGCCAGGCACATGTCATAGAGGGGAGAGGGGGACAAACCATGGATGGCTGCAGATCGGCAGTCCTCAGTCGATGGAGGCAGAGGAGAAGTCCCGACGACGGCGGCGGCATCCAGCAACCGCCCATGTGACGGCGCGTAGGCGACAAGGAGGAATGGCGGTGTAAGAAGCGTTGGGGCCGTGCAACAGCGGCGTAGGCGGCGGGAGGCCTTGCAGCGCGGCGTCGGCGGGCCTTGCGGCGCGGCGTCGGCGGGTGGGCAGGAGGGCTCGGGAGAGAACCTGAGTAACAATCGATGCACATTTTTTTCGATTCATCGATCCACTATTTTAGGATCGTGGCCAAGTCCAGTAGTTTAGCTAGTCCCACCAATATTTTAGGCCATATCCGGCGAGTTCTTTTTGTTTTTCCCGCTATATAATTTGGTTAAGCCTAGTATACTTTTCACATATATACAATTGACAATGTACAGAAAAAATCAGCCTCAACAATGCTTAGAAAAACATGAAAAATAATGAAACTCCAGCGCTGTCAGAATCAAGTTTCCACGGCGACCGCTCTAGTCGTCTTCTGTGGCACGCACATGTATACGGACAATTCAACAGGCGAATGGATCAACATGTACTACTACCCCGCTCATGTTTTCATGTTCCTGACGTCCGACATGAACTCTCTTACGGTGGCCGATCAGGACCGTCAAAAACATATGAGGCAGTCGGTATTTTCACTGTTTTGGGCAACCCTAGGCTGACGTCATGTCCCTCGCGATTGCACTGTGCGCTGCCAGCCCTCCCCTCAATTCCCTCACGCCTTCCTCATGCCCCGCGAGCATGCACGCCAAGCGCCGGCGTATGTGCCTCCTCCTTCCGCCGCCGACATACCATGCCCATCGGCCACCTCTCCAAGCAAGCACGGGAGCGCACCCGCTTCAAACTCTATTTTAGCGATTGACGGAGGAAAACAACGACGCACAGACATAAAAAAATTCCCAGGTCCTTAACCTGTTGCAAAGGAAACATATTTTCAGTTGGACGAAAACATATTTACCACGGACGAAATAATAAATATATTTTTGTAAACATTATTCCAGTTAATTCATAACAGTCATGTCGTGCCTCTAAAAAAGTTTGGAAAAATGTCCCTTCACCGGTGACAGGCCTTTATACATGCACTACAACAAATATGTCAACTAGTGACCATCCGGCGGTGACCCAAAAATTATTGGTCACAGATCTGTGACCATTCTTAACGAGTTGGTCGCGGGGTACATGGGAGGCTCGAAAACAGAAAACACCACGACCATTTAGGCCTAAAAGATCACCGTAGCCATATATGAATTGGTCCCAATTCAATCAGCAAGATGTTTGTTCCATATCAATGCCCATCTGTGACCAATGTAAATGGTCGTTCGCATGTTATAGCTGCCATATCAGCAGGCTCGCCTACGTGTCATGGTCTAGGTGGGCCATCTGACATGCCATGTCAGCAGTCCTCGCATACTTGTCACCACCTGCATGTGGGTCCAGCATATGCCTATTTATATGTCCCGCCTATTTCCTACTGGCATCTTTTTTTTTGAGCAAATTTCCTACTGACATGTGGGTCGCTCACACAAACTAGCGCCGCTCGCCTCTGGCCCATCTACCGCCGCTATGGCCCAAACAACCGCCTCTAGCCCATCTACCGCCGCGAGCTAATCCAGCGCAAAAATATGTGGTGGGAGCGGGGGCTAACCCAGCGCTCGAGCGCCTCTGGCACACGTTCTCTACCACTAGGCTAACGAATTCATGTTGACAGGAACGTGACAGTTTTGTACATATGCAAGTTCAGATTTCAGATTCAGATTTCAGATTCAGACAGACACACTCGTTGGGACTTGGCTGAGATTCAGATTCAGACACACACACCCGAGAAGGGGCGGGGCTTGGCGGAGGAGGGGGTTCACTGCTGGCGGAGGGGGTTCACTGGCGGCGGAGGGGGTTCACCGGCGGTGGCACCTCCCTCAGCAACTTCCCCTGAAAGTGGCATCGGCGGTGGGGAGGGTCGTGACGGTGCAGCGGCAGGGCCTCCGTCAGGGCTCGGGGCGGCGTTCATCCGAGAAGGGGTGGGGCGGCCTTCAACGGA
This sequence comes from Alopecurus myosuroides, assembly GCA_028641055.1. Classification (NCBI taxonomy): domain Eukaryota; kingdom Viridiplantae; phylum Streptophyta; class Magnoliopsida; order Poales; family Poaceae; genus Alopecurus; species Alopecurus myosuroides. The sequence goes on along the minus strand of CM054059.1, from coordinate 436,839,920 downwards.
GAAGGGGTGGGGCGGCGTTCACCGGAGAAGGGGCTCGGGGCAGCGTTCACCAGAGAAGGAGCTCGGGGAAGGTGCAGGACTTGCGCGTCGACGGACTGCTGCTAGACGCCAAGTCTCGGTTGGACCTCTTCCAGTCCAGGGGATCGATCATCTAGGTGAACTGGCTCATGATGCCTGTACTAGTAGTCACTAGATGAATTGAGTTTATTGTTCTCTACTGATTCAAGATTTATGTCCACTGTTCTTCGCCAATTCCAATCGTGTTCTTCCGTAGAGTGTATATAGCACGCTTCTGTTTGTTTTCAAGGAAATGTAAATGCAGTAGACTTGTTCTTGTGGGATTTGTGCAGTAGACTTGTTCTGTTTGCAAAAATTATTCACTGAACTTTGGAATTTTAACTTATTCACTGAATATATGAAAGATTCAATAGTATTTCTATATAGTAATTTTTACCAGAGATACAATAGTATCTCTATATACATAATATATGAACTTTGAGCATTTTCCTTGATGTTTTAGAATCATGCTTCAGCCTGATGTAGGCCTAGGTTTTTTTTGGTGTTTGATTTGATATTTTGTAGCTGATTTGGCTTCATGTGGTCTTAAATTATAGAATGATTGCTAAAGTTGCAACATTTTTGTGGTGTTTGGCAGATGGACAGAAGTTGGATTACAAGAGGGGTCACAAAGTTTTCTCCTGAGCATATTAAGGGAGTGACAGAGTTCATGCAATTTGTGAGCTTGAATTTTGCCAAGGATGCTCTCATACTTTGCCCGTGCTGCCAGTGCATGAACCGTAAAGAACAAGATCAAGGAAGACTAGAAGACCATTTGCTTATTTTTGGGATGGCCAGCACATATGATAGGTGGATCCATCATGGAGAAACTTTGCATGTAGAACCTCAACATGCTGAAGTTGATGCCCCGCAGCCACACCATGGTCATGATGATGACATTGGTTTTATGGAACAAGTTTTGCAAGAGAATGCAGATTTGGAGGAAGAGGATGGAGATGAAGATGATAGGATTCCTGACCTGTTGAAGGATCTATACAACTCGGAAGACCATGATGATGGACACAAGTCGATGTTTGCCGAGTTGTTTGAGGAGGCGAAGCGGTCAGCAGTTGAAGGGGGCAAATTTTCAAGATTTACCTTCACCGTGAAGTTACTCCACGTCAAGTCATTCTACCGGATCAGCAATGCTGCATTCAACGCGATACTGAATCTGTTGACCTTGCAATGCCCTCATAGTGGTGTTCCCAAGTGTTATGACGAAGCTTTGGGCATAATCCGCAAGTTGGGGCTAGGTTATGTTTCAATACATGTTTGCCCAAATAACTGCGTCTTGTTTCGGAAGGATTATGAGGACTATGACAACTGCCCAAAATGCAAAGCCTCAAGGTGGAAAGATGTTGATGGGAAAAGGTCGGTACCGCAGAAGGTTTTGAGGCACTTTCCGTTGAAACCAAGGCTGAACCGGATGTTTATCTCCAAGAAATCATCAGAGGAGGTGCAGTGGCACAAGCTCAAGCGACAACCTGTTGAAGATGAGCTGAGCCATCCAGCGGACGGAGAGGCATGGAAGGACTTTGATAGGAAATATGATAAGTTTGTGGAAGACCCAAGGAACATAAGACTCGGCCTTGCCACGGATGGATTTAATCCGTTTGGGAACCAGGCCACGTCATATAGCATGTGGCCGGTATTTGTGGTGCCGTACAACATGCCCCCATGGGCATGCATGGATCAGTCCAACTTTATGATGGCGTTGCTTATCCCGTGACCAGAGTCTCCAGGAAAGGATTTCGACGTATTTATGGAGCCCCTTGTAGAAGAACTGCTCGAGCTCTGGAACGGTGTACCTAAGACGTACGATGCCTTGACTCCCGGCAAGAAGTTTACTCTACGTGTTGCGGTCATATGGTGCATACATGATTTTCCAGCACTTCACACTTTGTCGGGGAGGATCACAGCGGGTTATCAGGCCTGCGTTCGCTGTGACAAAAACCCTTGCTCGATGAGGATAAGGAGCAAGATTTGCTATATTGGGCACCGCCGGTTTCTTCCTCTAGACCATCGCTGGCAAAGAAGCAAAGTATTCAATGGTCAGATAGAAACCCGCGACGAGCCGAAAGAGTTCAGTAAAGAAGAGTTGGAGCAGCAACTGGAAAAGGTTAGAAATGTGAGACCAGGAAAGATCGTGAAGAAAAGAAAGCGTGAAGAAGGTCAATGTTGGGACCGGAGGTCTGTTCTGTCGGACCTAGAATACTGGCCTGATCTCAAATTGAGGAATAATCTTGACGTAATGCACATAGAGAAGAACATATGTGATAATCTGCTCGGGACATTCCTAAACATTGAAGGGAAGACAAAGGACACTTTGAACTCTAGGCTTGATCTTGAAGACATTGGCATAAGGAAAGAGTTGCATCTGAGGGAAGTAGATAAAGATTCATATGAAATGCCACCGGCATGGTATACAATGAGTAAAGAAGAAAAGCGTGCATTTTGTGACTTCATCATAGCAGTGAGATTTCCAGATGGTTACGCCGCTAACCTAGCAAAGTGTGTTTCCCTGATGGATGCAAGCTTCATGGGCTTAAAACTCATGATTGCCACATACTTCTCCAAAGGATTTTACCCGCTGGTCTCCGAGGAATCATGCATAAGGATATATATGAAGCGGTTGCTGAGCTGGGAAATTTCTTTAGAGAGTTGTGCTACAAAACACTCAAGTTATCTGTGCTGAAAAGACTTGAAAAGGAAATCACAATAATTCTTTGCAAGCTTGAGAAGATCTTCCCTCCGGCTTTTTTCACCGTGATGGTCCATTTGACTGTGCATTTACCAAAAGAAGCAATGCTTAGAGGCCCTGTGCAATACGGTTGGATGTTCCCGGTTGAAAGAAGACTGCTTACTTGTAAGCGCTATGTGCGAAACACGGCGAGACCAGAAGGTTCGATTGCAGAAGCATATGTCGTCGATGAGTGCTTGACATTTTGTTAAAAATACTTTGATGATATGGAAACGAGATGGAATCGCCCGAGCAGAAATAGTGAGAGGGGCGATTCACACATTGGTGATGTCTCGGTTTTTTATCATGGTGTGAACTTTATTGGAGGGTCAAAGTACTTGGAGATTGATGGCGATGAATATGACAAGATGGTGTGGTTTGTGCTCAGAAGTTGCCCTGAGGTCCAACCATATATAGAGGAAGTTCTATTTTGTGAACTTTTTATATTTTTTCCTTGAGTTGGAAGGAACCCATATTTTAGCTCACTATTTTTCCTTGGTTTGCAGGATCTGCAAAGAAGAGTTGAAAAAGGAAGAAAGCCGCATCCATGTTGATAAAAGACTTGCCAAGAGATTTTCTAAATGATTTAAGAATCATGTGAGATCTTTACCCATGGAATCCATTGCAACATGATCTTTCTTTTGTATATGTTACTCATCCTAGTTTATTTGTGTAGATTGGAAAGTTGCCTGAGGATATGAAGGCTAGTGATGATCTCTTTGCTTTGGCATGCGGGCCGGATATGCGAGTCAGAGTGTATTCAACATGTATCGTTGACAGTGTCCGGTACCACACTATTGACCGCGAGAAAAACAGAAAGACACAAAATAATGGAATTGTCACCGAGGGAGATCATGACGGTGAGGAGATTGACTTCTATGGTCAGCTAAGAAGCATCATTGAGTTGCAGTACAACTCTAGCGGAGGCATACACCGTTCGGTTGTCTTATTTCGGTGTGACTGGTTTGATGTTGGTGGCAAGAAGAACGCCGGATTGAGGGATGATGGACACTTCAAAAGCATCAACACTGGAAGATTCTGGTATAAGAATGATCCTTTTATTCTGCCAACACAAGCAATAAAGGTATTCTATCTACCAGACACACTCTTGCAAGGAAACTGGCGAGTTGTGCAAAAGTTTCAGCATAGACACTTGTGGAGTGTGAAGGAAACTGAAGGTCCCGATGGTGGTGGCCTAACATACCAGGATGATGACTCCACGGAAGTTCCTGTGCAACCACATGAATCCAATGTCCAAACCAGATTGCGAAGAGACCATCAAGATCCTGTGATTTTAAAAGCTACACTTGTAGAAGGCATGAAGAAAAAAAAACATGGTTGTCGATGGACATGAAAGCGGGGATGGTGAACAAGATGATACTATGTTCCAATATGCTAGTGATGGTGAGGAAAATAGGACTAGGCATAGAGTTCCTGGTTTTGGCATCGATGACGATGAGTAGCAGATGGACTAGGCATGAAGAGAAAAATGTTTTTGAAGTAGTGATGCAACTGATGCATTTCAGACAATGGCATTGAGAAATTGCTTGTAATGATGATTTATGTACTGATTTCTCCAAAACTTATAATAATTGTACACTGATTTCTGGATATCTGTTATGAATCTGCACTGATTTTCTCTGAATTTGGTTGTGCCTGAAACTCTGAATTTGCATTACTGGACTGTTATCTCTAAATGTAGAAAATAGCAGAAAAAATGGGTTGTGGCCTAGGTATCGAACCCAGGAGCTGGCATAGAGTAGTGTGTTGCCACTGGGCTATATGACTGATCTTGTTAGTTATTGATGTATAATACATTATATATATTTTTTTTCTGTGTGAAATGCAAATAAAAGAAAGAAGAAACATTACTGGACTGGTATTCAAATTTGTTTTTGGAGTTTAAAACATTACTGGACTGGTATTCGAATTTGTATTTGTAGTTTGAAACATTGCTGGATTTAGATTTGTAGTTTGAAACAATTTTGGAAAATATACTAAAAAGGTTGAGGCCTAGGACTCGAACCCAGGACCTCCTGACTATCTAGTGGCATGTGTTACCACTGGGCTCTATGTACAAATCTTGTTAGTTGTTGATGTCTAACACTTTTTATACTCATCTTACTTGTGCCTTACCAAAAACAATTTACAGAAGCTTTGCATTCATCAACAGATATGCATGAAATAAGTTCAGAGACAAAAAGAACACTTGCATTTCATTCATGAAATAAGCTCAGAGATATAGATGATCAACACATTTCATTCAGTTCACTACTGCTTAAGATAGCAACATTTCCATAAGTTCATTACAATCATTCCATCAGTTCACTACTGCTTAAGATAGCAAAAGCAACCATTCCATCAGTTCACTACTGCTTAAGATAGCAACATTTCCATAAGTTCATTACAATCATCTCCATCAGTTCATTACAATAATCTCCATCAGTTCATTACAATCATCTCCAGAAGAAGCTTGCCAGGTCCATTTGGCTTGAAGGAGAAGATCACATTGTCTCCCTTCTCGATATTGTAGCTTGTCATAGCTGTTGTCCATCCACGACTCAGTATTGCCTTTTTCTTGTCAGCTCCCATCTTCATCATCATATCGTGTCGTTCCCCGTTGGCAGTGCACCCAACATTTACTTTCACAAGTGTTTTCAGATAATTCTTGAGGCCAGCTCTAGTGAACTCAGGTCCAAACTCCTGTGAAGATATTAATATTACAAAAATTAGAAAGATTGCAAAGACAAAAGGTTTGAACAATGTCAAATAAAACAGATTCTAACCATTTTTCCCTTTTGTTTGTCCAGAGAGGACGGTATCATCCTGCAAACATAGTACTTGAGAAGATTTTCCGCAGCGTCATCAGCCATTTCGTTCAGCTGAAGCACTCCAGCCTTGTTCAGGTGCACCTTGTTCCCAAATATGCAATAGTCGTCGAATATGAGATCTCCCCTAATACCAGGTCCTATATGTAACAAAGCAACACCTAGTTATTCATCCACTACATGACACTAATAAACAAGGAATAAAGATTTTTTTGTACCTCTCTCGATTATCTCAGCATCATCACTGTCATTGCCATCACTGTCCATGCCATCACTTGAACTGTCATCCCTGTGTTGGTAGCGCTTGCGGCACATGGTTGGGTCGAACACCTTGACGGTGAGCACATCAAAGGCGTCGAAACAGAAGTGGACGAAATCCCCCTGGTTCAAGCTGAAACGGCGGGCGAACGACTGCCAGCCGCGCTTGAGGTACATGCGGCCACTGTTCTCGAGGACCACTCCCATATCCCACAGGCTGGTATCATCCTCCTCACACAGGTACATTTCAGTGAGCCTCTGGTCCTTCAGCAAGTCCACAAGCGGCTGAGGCAGCCTCTGCAGCGAATGACCAATCAGGGTTTAGAGTTATACACACTAAGTTACATATATCAAATTGTTGTTTCAGGTTTTACTACCGTACCATTTTCTCCGCTGAAGTGTCTAGGATGACCCTGATGAACTCGAAGCCAGCCGCATCCATCCCAGTAATCCTGCCTGTACATCATCCAACAAATATGGAACTCAATATCCAGCAACAAATATTACTTCCAACAAATACGCAGAATTGACAATTTTTGTGATAAGAAGCATGTACTGCAGTTGTCGTTGTAACGTATGCGGCACATTTGATTGTCAAACATCTTGACGGTGAGCATGTTGTCGCCGTCGTATATGCAGATCAGGACATTTCCTAACTCGAGGCCATAAGTGTTCACGAACCGAGACCAAGTGCCCTGGAGGAACATACGGCCAGGGCCTTTGAACTCCACATCAATGTCCCAGATTGTGGTGCGCCGATTGCCCACCTCACACACCCTCAGTTCATCGGGCTCACGACCGTCCATCAAGTTTGCAAACTTTCGTGGCAGCGTCTGCAGCAAAGGATCTACCCACGTGAAGAACTCGAAGTCCATCGTAGCAAACCCGCCTATTCATCATCGAATTAGCAATTAGCAATCAGAAAATGGCAGGGAACTTTACCATGAACATTAAAGTAATTATAGCTTACAGTAATATAACTACTCAAGTTTAATTATAGCTTGTAGAAAATGGCAGGAATATAACTACTCAAGTTTAACTATAGCTTACAGTAATTATAGTTTAATTATAGTTTCGAGTAATTATAGCTTACAGGCTAAAGATTAAACAAGCGTGTGCAGAAGTGAAGATGCAGCAGTTGCACACAATCAATTAATTCCAAAGATAGCTTACAGTAATTATAGTTTCATTATAGTTTCATTATAGTTCATTATAGTTGCACACAATCAATTCATTCCAAATATAGCTTACAGTAATATAAGCAGAAGAGTTTTTGTTTTCAGATTTTCTTCGACTCATGTCAGGCTTGAGGTAATAGTTAGAACAACGTAAAATCAATCATTCAGTGGGCATAGCAATCTCTGTTTAATCTCATTCCTAATTCCATACAGTGCTACATAAAACTAAATCTCGAGGATGCACATGTATAAAAACGGTATGTTTCTGCTCTCCAATCCAATATGTTGACCTGAAAACATTAATGCAGTGGGGGAGTACTTCAGTCTGCAAGCAATAAGTTTCCTAAACTACTGCAAGTAAATAAGTCTCCAATAAGGATTCGCCACTTGGTACAACAAGCAAGAAAGACAGGTCCTCGAGAGCTTTATAAGCTGAACACACGATCTTTAATACTCCAACCAGTAATTTGCACTACAGCAAGCAAGCAAGACGGAAATTTTGCATACCAATAATTACTTCTGATTAGAGACAAGGAACTAAGGCATGCATTACAGCTACTCCTTATTGGAGTACATTCAGGTAGAGTGCATACATGGAGTACATTTGAACATTTTTTCCAAGCAAAATTTCAGAGCAGAAGAGACCCTAAGGAAGCAAATGTTCCTGTGATTTTGGCAAATCTTCATAGTACATACAACAGAGCATCTATCTGCAGGAACTAAACTACCAAGAAATATTGGACTACTGCACTAAAATGGGACACTTTTGAGTGTGATTTTGGTGTACAGCCAGCATACCACAGCATTTCAAGCAAAAATACAAGATGAGAGAGAGAGAGGGAAACAGGAGTGGCATTACGCAACATGGAGCTTAATACTTGATGAACATCTGTTAATTTAAATTCACATTTGTTAATTTCAGCTAATACTTAATACTGCAAGTAATTTGTTAGATTCAGTAACAAGGAATTTGTTAAATTCAGTTAACAAGGATTTCACAAGGAGTAAATTCAGTTAAATAAATCAACAACTCCACGTTGATACTCCAAAATTTTAGTCAAACAATAGACAACGTACCCCACATTGATTAACAAAACAAAGATCATGCAAGATCTTGGTCCAACACCATCTACACTCTAGAACACATCAGGACTAAAAGCTAGAGTATCCTGAACATGAAGAAAACCTAGCTTTCTTTCTAAATGTGCTTTGTGAATGAATAATTCCATTAAATATCTAACTCTTACTCCAAACAGAACCAATAAACACATGGGATTAGCGGAAACAAAAGAAAGACGGCGGGGAAGACGACAGGGGCGATTGAAGATGACAGGGAAGAAGACGGGGGTGAACGGCGGAGACTGACGGCGGGATGGGGTCGGATCCACGTCTGGGACGGCCGGATTCGCCGGGGGGCAGCGCGGATCGAAGACGACGGGGGCGATTGAAGATGACAGGGGGCGATTGAAGATGACAGGGAACTTACCGTGGGGGAGGCAGCGCGGATCGAAGACGACGGGGGCGATTGAAGATGACAGGGAAGAAGTCGGGGGCGAACGGCGGAGACTGACGGTGGGATGGGGACGGCCGGATTCGCCGCGGGGCTCTCCGGCGAGGCAGACCTAGCGCAGCTGGAGGGGAAAGTGTTGCGAAGCGACGGGGGGAAATTGCCCTCTTTTGGAAACAGCCGAAGACGACGGGGGGAAACTGCCCTTTTCTATCTAATTTTTTTTTTTAATTTTAACTACATAAATAAAAGTGTTGTACCTCTTTTATCTAATTTTTTTAATTTTAACTACATGAATAACAGTGTTGTACCTCTTCTATCTAATTTTTTTTTAATTTTAACTACATAAATAAAAGTGTTGTACCTAAGATTAAAAAGTAAAAAGCAATCGAGTCCTCGGGAGCCGCCGCCACTCATCGCCGGAGTTCTCCAGGTGCCGCTGATACCGAGAACGGAGCTCAGTAGAACTCTCGGTCTCTCCCTTCCGACGATTGACCTTGGACGCCATCAATTGTGACGAATCCAAGAACGAATCACTTGGAGTCGCCGCGAAGCCGAGCTCCGGCGTCTGGTCCAGCAAGCCTCAACCATGGAGGCAAAATCTTGGCCACCTTCTGGTCATTGAACGCAGCAATGAACTTCATATCACTGCGTAAGGAGCGCAAGGAGCGCAACAGTGCAGATAGGGCAAGCGATCTTATTAAACGAACCTGCTCCACATCCATGGCATAGTTTGTTTAAATGTGACCATATTCCACACAAGATGCATATTGGAACAACTAACAATGTTCACGAAGAAAGTTTTATTTTTCGTTGAATAAAAATACCATTTTCCATCCCCGGAGTGTCAAAACTGGCTTGTTTTGTGAAGCACATACACAAAATATGTTGCAAAAATGTACAAAGTAAAATTCTAAATATATTATGTCATGTTTGATCTACAAATAACAAACTTACTTCATCTCAATAGCTCAAAATACACCTCCTTTGAAAAAGACAAATTTCTGCCGATTTAGTTGAAACCGGGCAAAATTTGAACTATAGGTGCCTCGTAGTTTTCTCTTTATTTTTTGCAAAAATCATTTTTAGGTACCCAAGTACCTATTTCAACATAGATATGCAAAGAGTTGCTCAAGATTCAACGCCTAGCTACGAACGGTCGTGTCCCCCGTTTTGACCGTTTTCCGAAACCGGCTTAGAAAATTCCAGAAAATTCAAAAAGACTCGAAACGATGCAAGATCTTCGCGTGGTGTTATAATAAGTGATCTAGTATCCATAGAAAATAATAAACTTGGAATACCACAACCATCTCGAAAAAGTGCTCACAGAAACGACCGTATTTTCAAACCGGTATTTTTTATTTTCCGAGTGTCAAATAGAGGTTAATGATATTTTTAAAGTTTATTTTGACTAGAAACATTTCCTCATAGTCTATATATAATCACAGAGAACAACTTTACACATTATTCAAAATTTATTTGACAAAAATTAGAATTCAAAATTAGAAGCTATAAAAGATAACATAAACGACGTAGCTCACGATTTTTCGTAATGATCAGAGGAACATGTTTATCTATTGGTTAAAAAAAGAGCAAAATTATTATATTTTGATCTAAACTTAATAATATTTGCGTGGTGTTTTTAAAACAATTTCAACCTATTTTCTTTTATTACTTTTATTTTTGGACAAATAAATTACCCTCCCAATTTTCCCTCTCATTTTTCCCTCCTAACTTAAAATTAAGCGCATAAAATTTCGGACAGCCATCCCCTCCACTCCCGAAAAATTAGGCGTGTGGACAACCATCCCCTCCACTCCCGAAAAATTAGGCCCGTGGACAGCCGGACAGCAATCCTCCACTCCGCCTCCACTCCGCCTCCCCAGATCTGCCTCCACTCCGCCTCCACTCCCCTCCGCCTCCACTCTCACCAGATCCGCCTCCACTTTCCTCCACCTCGACGCCGACGACGAGAGGAGGGAGACGTGCGCGACGACAACATCAACCAACGCCGACGACGGTAGGTAGGATCCATCGACGACGGCAGGTAGGATCCATCGACGACGGCGACAGACGGCAGGTAGGATCCATCGACGACTACAACACGTCGCCGGTTACTTTCCTCCCTACCTCATGCTTCTAGCCATGCCCTTCTAGGCTTAGGGTTCATCGTTCTAGGTTTTGCTTCTACGGTTAGGGTTCATCGGGTTAGGGATCTCACGAGCTCCGTAGCTCCACCTCCGAGCCATGTCCTTGATTGCTTTTTGCCATGTCCTTGATTGCTTCTGCGGGTTAGGGTTTGTAGATTGGTCTGGCTTGCCTCCCCCAATTCGAGCCTCTGCTGGATCTGAGTGTGGAGGTTGTTCCTCTGTTTTCTTTCTATTGCTCCAACATTCCACCTACAAGTACTCTGCATCTGCAAGTAGAACAGTACACGTGCTGCTTCTTTTCTGAAGAAAAAAAAGACTCTGCTTACTAACCCTGCATTCCAGTAGCAAGAAGCATTCAGACTAAATTTTCTGTAATTGCAGATTGGTCTAGTTTACAACAACTAAACATGTGATGAATTGCTTAACTATGCTCAACTTTGTTTAACTCATACTCCAAAAATTTAATGCCAATTAAAATTTACTGCCATTACATATAGTTGATCATGGGTAGTAGTAGCTTGTGATGTGCACTAGCATTAGCATTTCATCTTGTAGCTGTTGTTTTCTTGCAAGCCTGTCTAGTAATTATTTTGCTCATACATATATGTGTTTCTCTTTGTTTCATGTGAGGATTGGTTATGTTATTTAGCATCAATATCCACCTACTGCTTTTGATCTCACTAGTTAAGTTTCTCTGTTTGATATCCATGTTTTGCTTGTTTTCGGCTTAAATCTACCGTTTGGATCATTCGTACCACTGTTAGTGTATAATATATGTGTTTTTGTTGTCCCCTTGGCTGCTGTTTGGAATATTTTTCGGTTATCTCTTCCGCTTCATAGCATCGGATACATCATCTACATAGATTAACCACCAAATTCTACAAATGTTTCCCAACCAATTTAACAGCTTATGCTTTATGTCATAAAACAATGCCATATTGTTAATCTACAAACACCTTATGCTTCCTAACAGTTCAGTTGAGTTTATATAGATTTCCTGAGAGTGCTTGCTTCTGTTAATTCTGTACCTGACAACTAGTTTTATCCATTTTTATATAATTCTTGTTCATGATATTTTGCAAGCTATTAGGGCAATAGGAAATCATCAACCAGCACCCACACATTGAGATCATATATAACAACGATGGCAAATAAGACCAAGTTAATCGGTATGCCTGTCTCCTCGTGTCGTGCTTTTACTGTCAGTTTTATGTATTGACATGTGCCAATGTTCTTGTGATGTTAGTCTACTTTCCGCAAATCACTAGGATTAACTGAAAATGCATTGGTTTCAGTATGGTAGTTGAAATGTATTTGTTGAGTCTGAATAGTTGGCTTATATTATGTAATATGGTGTGGCTTATATTACATAATATATTGTTACTGTAGTTTAAATAAATGCATAATAAACCTGATAGTATACCAAATATGTTTGTGTTGTCCTGCCTATCAATGCACTTCAACCAATCAACTAATGGGAATTTTTTTATACATGTAAAGAAGCACCCCTCCCCAGTATGCCATGGTTAGGGCTAGAACTGTCTTGCGGAACAATCGAATGTTACAACACCTTGGCATTGGCGCAATAGCGTCAATGATTAGTAAAAGAAAAGGTGTTGAAGAAGGTAGTGGAGTTGCCAATGATGATGCAGACTGTGCCTTAACACGAAGAGACCCCAACTACAATCCTAACGAGGATGAAGTTATTGATGGAGAGGAAGTTGACGATTGTGTAGTGGAGAAGCCTGTAAAGGTTCATATCTCTTCCTTGTTTGGAGGGGTGGGAGTATATGCTGTGTGCTTACTTTTCTGTCCTCACAAAATTTTCTTGCTTGGTGTTCTAATGTTTTGGTTGTTGTTTACGATGTCCTGCAGGTGTCTAGGCCGAAAAAGGCTGCTGTTAGGAAGACGAGCAGGAAAAAGATCTTAGAAAAATTTGCTGTTATGGCTCCAGGAACCAGAGTGATGGCTGATCCTCCAAAAAAGGCGGCTGGTCCTCCAGAAACCATAGTGATGGCGGTTGATACTCCAGGAGCACCGAAGAGGATGCTGGAGAAAACCCCATCTGCTAGAAACACAAGACAAAAGACGAGCTTTCATACTCCGCTGCACATGGATCAGGAGGGCTCAGTGGACATGGTCCAAGAGTTGCTGTCCAGGGATCGTGAGAGCCCGCTGCACAGGGATGGAGAGATCTCACTGCACAGGAATGTAGAGATGCAGTCCAAGGAGATGGAGGGAGGAAGCAGTGTCCACCCCAACAGGAGCAACCTCAGCCCTGTTGATAATGGTGTGAACATGAATTATTTCTCCGATGAAGAACCGGAGCAGCCTACGCATGATCAAGGCAAGTCCATCTTATAATTATCTCTTCTACTAGTGCATGTTGTACTAGATTTTTCTTCTTATCTATGATGTCAATTTCATTTGCAGAAACATCTCCCAAGGTCATCAAGGAAAGAAACAGAAGGGGTGCAGGCCTGAAAAAGATGACCAAGTCTTTGGGGAGCAAGGTGCCTATCCAAATTGCTGAAGGTATGAAACGCCCAGAGCAGCCTTTGCAGGCTGCAAAGTTTGCCTCAGAGGGTGGATTCGTTGCAAGAAAACACACTCCAGTTCTTACACACTTCAAAGAATACAAGAAAGCGACCAATCTAGTGAAGGATTACGTTGGGAAAGTTTGTGTAAGCTCTTTATCTCCTAGCTGAATCTGCTTTTTTTTCTTCTCTGTTGCACCTTTGTATGATCGATAATACTGTCTGTTTTGTAGGCTAATTTTGAGATGGAAGCTGACTCGAAGGTTGTCGTGCATGCTTGCATGGATATGCTGCAGAAGATATCCAAGAACAGGCGACACCGTCTCAAGCATAAATGGTTCGACCCCGTACCAGCTAATCAAGTAAGCATACAATCTCCCGTGGAAGACGTGACAGATGAAGAGTGGCAAGCACTGGTGAAACTGTGGTCTGCCCCAAGGCATAAGGTGAAACTTATTTATCTGCCGTTGTTTCCATTTACTCGCTCTCAGGTCTAGTATACATGTACTTGCTCATCTATTCTTATTTGATTATGTATATCTGTGGCATCTTGGGTTGGCTCAATCCTGGTGCTAGGGAGCTTACTTGGCTCAATGTTATGAATCCTAAAGCATGTTATTCTAGCTAGTTTGCTTACTACCTCATGCATGAATGTATGCCCAACCAACACCTGATGTCTGTAATGATTTACAAATTAGAAAACCTTAAAACAGAACCAGCCTGTTGTCTTGTATTTTCTGTTTCTTCTCATAGATTATGATCAACATATGTATCAAGAGATGATCTTGAGATTTAAGCCTTTTCATTTTTGTAGTATTTTTTTTTTTGGACTTGCATTTTTGTTGTATTAGTATCACAAGTCACAACAATTAGGCTTCAAAATCTTTACACATACTTTTATCTGTGCTAGACCATGATTTATCTTCTCCACATGATGTTTTGTAGCAAACCTGTGACTCAAACCAGGGGAACCGGAAAAAAGTCGTCTTTCAGCAGAAAACTGGTTCGAGGTCCTACGCCGCACACATCTACAGCAAGGTAAGAACAAACATCCTTTTTGTTAGGCCTAAGTAACATCTGTGAGCTTACACTTTGATTTGTGTTGAATAACACTTCAGAAGGAGGAACTGAAGGGTGAAGAGCTATCTGCAATTGAACTGTTCAAGGCAACTCACCACAGTAAGAAGTTTGGGTACTCGGTGCCTGTTCAAGATGCTATAGTAAGTCACTGAACTTCTAGCTTTTAGGTCCATTGTTATATGTAACTGATGTAGGTTTATCCATCTTGCTGGTATTTAGTTCTGTGCACTGTAATGTCTGTTGTGGATAATCTATGTTTTTTCTTATCAGTTTTGTATCCCCCCATGTGCCAGTAAGCTTGAATTGCTGAGTTGATGTTTTATCTTGCACTGTTTTGATGTTTTATCTTGCACTGTTTTTTAATTGCTTAACTATTGATGTTTTTTCTTACACTGTTAATTGCTGAGTTGATATGTTTGTGTGTGCTAGGCTGAGATGGAAAGTAGGAAGAATGCACTGCTACCAGAAGGTGAACCTCCAAAATTGGACGTTGAAATCGTTGCTGACGTGCTTAAGGAGAAAGTGAAGCAAAGTACATTCCTGATGAATGCTGGGCTCCAGTCAAGACCTGGGAACAAGAACACCAATGATGTTGTTGCCGCGCATGTCCGTGACCTTGAGGAGAAACTGGAGAGGTCTGAGCTGCAAGCCGAAGCGATGCGAGAAGAAATGGCGGCAATCAGGAAGAGGGCGGAAGACACAGAGGCTGCACAAGCTGCACGCGATGAGGAGCTGTGCTTGATGGCCCAAGAACAAAATGAGAAGCTTGCTCACCTGATGGCCCTCTTTGGTGATAAACCTGCTTGATGCTACTTGGTGAAGCTGATGCATTTTGATGCTCACTTGGTGAACTTGATGCATTTTGATGCTGATTCATCAGGTCCTGATTCTCCACATATATTTTGGTCCTGCTGTAAATCTGATGATGCTTGCTGATGTGAACCTGATGTAAACCTGATGCATTTTGGTCCTGATGTGAACCTGATGTGAACCTGATGCATTTTGGTCCTGATGTGAACCTGATGCTTGCTGATGTAAAACTGATGTGAACCTGATGCTTGCTTATGTAAAACTGATGGGAAACTATTGCATTTTGGTACTGTGCTTTGTGTGCTTATATGTGTTTGAATGCCATTTTGAATTTGAATTTGAATGCCATTTTGAATTTGAATTTGAATATAAATATGAATTTGAATATGAGTTTGAATTTGAATTTAAATGAGATGTGAACTCAAAGAGGCCTTCATCCAAACACTAAAAAGGCCAAGGCCCAAGCATACATTCACTAAAAAGAAACACTAAAAAGGCCAAGGCCCAAATGTACATTCACTAAAAAGGCTGGAATATTTCTCCTGGCCACTTTAAATTTATCGAAAAAACATACGAAAAAAACATAGGCTCAACTCTTGGGCTAGGCCTGAGCCCATATAGCCGTCCAAAATTGAGAGATTTTTTTTTAAAATGGGCTGGGCCCATATGCAAGTCTGAACTGGAACAGGCCGAATCTGATGTAAGACCAAAAAATTTGGTCACATATCTGCCACGTCGGCTGTGCCACGTGGGATCCGGCCAAACAACGCGTGACCAATCAGTTGGTCGCAAATATCTGCGACCTTCTATTTTGGTCGTGCACATCCGTGACCAACTCATGAAGAAGGTCGATGTGGTTCATTTGCGACGCCCGTAACCTGACCAACCCAATTTGGTCGCAAAATGGTCACAAATGATTTTACGTGACCATTCAGTGACCAATATGGTGAGTCACAAGATAGCATATTTCTTGTAGTGATGCCAGTCACTA